>KN716480.1:34945-54460 GCA_000816705.1 Dictyocaulus viviparus | reverse complement strand
ATTTTATATATATATATATATATATATAAAATTCCTTTACAAATGCTATTCTTGATAAAGCATTGATGTGAACTTACAAATAAGTTTGCTTAACGATAAAACAAGCAAAAAAACGAATGATCGCCGTCTTTTAGGATTGAAACAAGACGTGATTTACATAGTCCTCGCTCGCATAACTAAACCAATTTGAATTGTACCGTATACCGAAAACGATAATGAACTGATCCAACACAAACGAACAGCTAAAGTGTTGTTATTTAAGTTAATTTACTTTATTCAAACAATGGTTCATTCTAATAATAGATGTACTGAATTTAGGCGAAAACCACAATTATGTTTTCACATATTGAAAATGTGCTTTTCGTTTATGATGATGTTCAACAACAACACAAATGATTACGTTCTGTAATTGAATGTGATACATATCAGCACAAAGAAAATGACACATCACTAATCAGTAATTTTTAGAAATATCGCATACTTAACACTGCTATAGTATTCAATTTGTGAAAGCTTACTAATTTCTACACATTGTTCTCGAATAATTACTGTTGTTTCAAATAAAAAAAATATGCTGTTTATTATTAATGAATAAAATTTCTACATAAACTACTAGTGATGGCATAACTCATGATAATAATACATCGAATAATGTCCGATGTCAAGTAAATTGATTTGATTATTATTCTCCAAATACTAATTAATATGTTTTATCTGAAAAGAAAGTATCCTGGAAGAAAAATTTTCTCAGACTCCTTGTAGTATGATTTGTTCAGTTCATCAACGCAAGCTTTTACATAAAAATCCTGTAGTGTTTCTTTTTTTCATTTGGGGTGTCTGTTTTGCTTTGTCAAATGAATTGCGAAGGCTTTCTTACGGATCGATCGATAAGCATAACACAATTCGTATTCTATGAAAGCATTCCATGTATGAATAGAGAAAAAATGTTTACATCTATCCATCCATTCGATGAATTCACGTAAGCCTCATGTTAGGAACAAGGTCATCACCGACCGTAGTTCGCAGTCGCTAAGTAACTTCCCATTATTAACTATTAATCATTTCGCGATCTTTCAAATGGAGGAAAAATTGCGGTGGTTCCACGAAAACACTATATAATCTCATGAACGTATACGTTTATGAACAAAAAACGATAAAACCAATCAATTACACGTATTGTTACAAAACAATGTATTTAGAGAATCTTGTTCACACTTCGACTTGACTGCTGATTGGTTATCGCATCCAGTCAAAAAAAAGGCACCACCTTACAATGAATGATCAGTGCACGAAGATGTTTAATTCAATAGTAATGACACTGACATAGTGATGAATACCGTAGTCCGTAACGTATAGCATAACTAGAATTGAAACAACCGGAACATTGTGGTTAGATGATTATTGAGATGATTGTAGGTCGATGATTTCCATGAGTGAAGAAAGAAGTGAATTTTCGAAATTTCGCACCTTCAACGGCATTCCCCGCAACCAATACTGAACCAGTTCAAAGAAGATGGAGTGCTATTGTACGGTTATTTATTCACTTAAATTTTGTCTTAGAGGGTTTCTATAATTGCTGGTCACCATATTATCCATGGTATTGCATTGATTCTGTCATCATTTTGTAGTTTCGAGTCGTCTAATAAAGTTGTTGTTGCTGCCGTTTTTTTTTGCTTTCTGACTCAATAATTTGTCAAATGAAGAAAATATGTGAATCATATGACTAAGCGAAGATCCTCTATTCGAAATTCACGCAGCACCTGAACATTAGGTAGATGGTGAGAAGGAGGATAGAACCAATTGCAGAGTTGTTAGTGATGCAAATAAACTATATCACTATGCACATATGCAAACTACTTCATTCTCGATCACCTGTCATGACAAATTGTTCGGTTAAGCGCAATATAGTTTCCATTGAACCTGATGTTCTGTCTAATGAAGAGAAAAAAGCCTCTCTCGTTCATGTGTTCATTCCATGAAAGTAACGATAAGGTAGGTGGACCCACAGCTGTTATTGTTGAGTCTCCCACTCTCATAGATTGGATGTAGTTTCGTCATGCAGTAATCATATTCCTTGCAATTGTTTACACTTGAATTGATTCTTGAATAAAAATGTAGAATTCACTTCTATTCTTTTTCCACATGAATGACTCTATTACGGAAATCATAGTTTAATAATTATAAGCATTATGTTATCATAATGAAAATGTTAGCAGTTGAAGGATATGACGATTTGGTAGATATTTAAAAGTTATGAGTTGTTGACGTTAAAAATCAATAGTTATCTCTGTCATATGTAGCGTTTCAGTATTTGTAAACACCAAATTTTGAAGAACTTTCAGATCACATGAATTTCTTATATGTTTAGCTTTGTTAATTTTGATTCCAATATGACTAAAGTTACAAACACTTATGTTTTAGAAACAGAAAAAAAAAACAAGAACGTAGGTAATATGTGATAGTAAAAGGGACTTGAATTTTGAAAAGTAAGCCAATTTCTCCACAAAATATTACTGCTAGTTGAGAAAAACATTCGAAAATAACTTCTGTAGTTTTTCCCAGAAAACTATCGCAATTACTCTTCAACTATTTCAATAAAATGTTTTAATGTTGGTAATTTTTATTATTCACATGTTTTTCGTGTCAAAATCTTGTGAAATATTGCATATGACGATGTATAGTGATTAAAAATTAAAATCTAGAGAAATTTCTTTTTACGAAGAAAAAATGGAACAAGACAGCTGCAAAATAACTGCAACAAAAATGAAGCAAAATATCCACAATTATTGTTTAGCTTTCAAAAAATAACAGAACGTAAGAAAAGTGACGAAAAAATTAGTTTAAAAATCCTCAGAATTATAATGAAAAAGAAAGCGTCACGATAAAGCTGTTAAATTCGAGTTACTGTATGAATAGATGATCAGAACTAATATATGATCTTACATTTATATTTATTTATCGAACTATTTTTATATGATACTGACAATAAATTTCCAAATTCGTATCGTTGAATTTGATTACGATACGGCGTGGACGATAACGAATACAAACCGTTGTGTGGTGTGTAGTAGAAAAAAAATATTTTGTAAATGAATTGATGTTTAACTAGGATGGTGAAAAAGAATTAGTGCACTGCATAAGGACTGGTATGTAGTTTATCACCTTGGGAACGAACATATGCATTCTGATTAAACAAACATTAACAGTAAGGGAAACATTCAAAATGAAAATGGAGTGAATAGTGGGAAGTCTTCGATCGAATTTAGGATATCTATTACAATAATAATCATTTTTCATTAAAAATGCTTTCATATCAGTTCGAATACATTGTGTATTTTACTAACATCACAACATATTACGATTCTGTTGTAATGCAAGCACGCCGTGACTACAAAACCGGATGTGTGATATCACCACCGCGACGCATCGGGCCAACCGATCCAATTTGTTCATATCGTTGCTGATCTTCAGCCGATATTTAATGCATTATAAATGAAAATATATATACATATATATATGATACAATCTATCAATACTCAATTATTACATGAAATTAGATATATTTCCATATAAAAACTACAATCATATCCACGGTTCATATCAGATTTATTATGGGATAAAATGTAATCTTTTGAGTAGAATCAAACTGAAGGTGTTCGTCGGTTTATGCCTACTCGATCGTTCCTCATCAGCTACGTGATGTTCGTATGCGTCATTGAAATCTTTAATTTTTGCGAACGTGCTAAATGTAAAGCACACACAGTACCACATAATCCACGTTGAACACAATATTTCCATTTGAGTGCAATTCACGTCATTTGCAATTGATTAGCGCCTACGTCATATGAATGAGGCACATTGCCTTGCATTATTATGCATGCCAATCAATATATCTCTACATCACGTCATAGATCAAGGTAGACGTATGACGTATTTATTTTTCATTTATGGTAATGATTTTATAGTCACGCGGATGAAATCAAATGAAATTGTTTAATATGACTATTCTATTAATTAACCAATTATCTCATATTTACATGAAGAAGGAAATCGAACGCAGATTAGGTTAAAACCTGCAAGGGTTGTTCATAAGTCACGCCTCAGGCTACGATTTGGGATTTAATTTAGCATGTAAATATAACGATACAAAGTGTGAAAATGTAAAGGTATTATGGGTTGTGATAGTTTATAGATAAAAAAGATATAAAGAACTACGTATAAATGGACGTTGATGAAAAGTTTATGGCATGGCAACTTTATGGTCCTACTAATCTAATGACGAAGTGTTCAAAGAAAAACGAGTGTGAAATGATTCATTTGCAAATTATGCAAACAAGTACGCATTGGGGAGTCAGCAACAAATTGCAGCTTGAATCCTGTGAGAATAATACAAAACGAGGAATATATTTTAACTACATAGAAATAACTATTATTATTATTGTTATAATTTTCAGTAAGATTGGTATAATGTAGTGTTATTCATACGATAGCAGTGGAATAATCGTACGAATTCGTTCGAGCATTATTCATAATAGTTACCAACGTTATATGATAGTTTTTTGTTGTTGTTGTACTAAAAATGGCGGCTAATAAAACGGATGTATTGCGTTATTATTAATGTATTTGGTATTGTAATTATATAGAATAATTAATTTCGTAATTGAGGAGGTTCTGGTGTGTTGTGGTGTTTCTGATCGATAATGTGATGTGAGTGATTTATAGAAATATAGGTAGAAATACGCAATCAACGATTATTTCAACAGCAAAACTCAGCGATTTCTCATCCAACCGAAAATTTGTTGATTTTCACGTAGATCATAAGGAAATTAGTGTACATTATCAATTTACGATAATATTCACTTCAAAGCGTGACTAATTTAAATTGTTTTCTAAATATTAGACAAGTAAATAAATAAGTATCGTCATTCCACAGAATAACTAACCAATAATTCAATACAGGTTCTCGTGGGTCATGGTGTTTCTGACGGATAATGTGGTGTGAAGAAATAGGACGGATGATCATCCGCTGATAAGAAAGCGCATTCACGACGAATGGTTTCTCAGAAAAGCTTCAAATACAGACATCCGTGAACTGTGAAAGAAAGAATTTCAATGACGTATATTTGAGACAAACATGAGCATTCTTTTTCTTATTATTGAAGTCGATATGTATCGTTGTAACTGGTAGACAATGTTTCTATCGTTGAGACAGTGAATAGACATATAATTAAACACAAAATGTGATTATTGTTATATAGTGAATGTTTTATTGATTTATTCGTTGAACTCCGCCACATATTGAAGTACGTGTAAATGTTGTTTGTTTTTGTCAAATCAACAATAAACAATGATTAAAACTAAAAAATAATTGAATGTTCAGGTATGTTCTCATAATCGTAGCAAGGATCTGTTCGAAAAAGCGTTGTTGAAAGATGAATATGAGATGATGGGACCGAAATTAATCGATGGCGAAAGCAATTTCTGACATCTCGCTTTAATTTGTAGCTTTAGTTGAATATTTTTGGAATTTATAATAGGGCGTGGTTCTACTCTATTAAACAGCTTAGATCATTATTTATCTCCTTATGCTTTGATACGTTTCCTTTGGTGTCAAGTAAACAATATATCTGTTTTGTCGAATGATTTACAATATAAGGAGATAAAGGAATTGCTGTTAAATAGTAAGAATGACCTGTGAAACATTAACGACCGGTTCTTTCAATTCATCAAAAATGACAATTATAATATTTGCACTGGTGTTTTTTCTACCTTTACTTATGCTTGGGAGGTTTCCATAACAAAGTAGTGTTGTTAGGTGTTTTAAAGCAGTTAAAGCATGGATAGTTAGAGCAAATTTCGATTAAAGAAGAAATTTTAAGCAAAAAAATGAACATAGCAGTTCTTTTTGTATGTAATTTATGATAAAGAAGCGTTAGAAATGGTATTATATTAGTAAACGAAATCGCTGTTAACTAAGTAAGATTATAGATGTTGAATGAAAATAAAATTCAATAATAAGTGAATGATGGTATTTCAAAGATATTGATATCATATTATGGGAACGATTAAGCTTTCAAGTGCCAAGTCCAACCTAAAAGATTTTTGATAGTTCTAAAGGCTCTGGTATGAAATAAACGTGAAAATGGTCCATTTGTATTCGTTCTGTCATCAACTAAATTATCATTATTGTATAAATTGGCAAATTGCACACCTGCGGACAATATAAAAGGTAGAAGCCGTGGTAGAACGTACTGCAGTGTCAAGTGGACGACTCGCGCTCTTAGATAAATCATGCCTTCTATTCCAAAAGGATTGATAGATTGGTAGCAGACAAATCGGTTAGAATAAGCAAGACTGACTCGATATAGATTGGCTACTTCACGTCAGTGTATAAACCAGACTCGATTTCAATCACCTTTACGATATCATGACAAAGATGAATGTTTGGCGTTGTCACAGCAATTGATCAACGTCAAAGTTTATCTTATCTTATCTTATAGGTCCACAGAAATCATCACATTAGCAGAGTTCACAGGAAACACGTTAATAAAGATCGAGTCATGAATAGAATATGAATGTAATAGGACTTCAACAGGACACTTCTTTGATTCTACTTCATTGCGTTGCTTCATCTAACAAATCACTTTGATATTTAGATCTTCAAGTTGACTACAACGTGGATATGAATGGAAACTCGAAGGACAATTTACACAGATTTCATTCTGTATAAGGAATCGGATAGAATAATAGTACTGAATTGCTAAAATGTTATAACCAGTGATAACAAATCTAACAGCCAAGCCTTAATAAGCATGCGTTCGAATGTCGGCTTGTCTTAAAGTCAATCTACAGGAAATCACTTCATGTAGAGCAAATCAGGCTGTTGAGAACGTTTTGCTACTTAAAATATATGTTGATGATATCAGTTGGATTCCTGTCAAGCAAAGAGTAACATATATGGACGGTAGCGCAGTTTTGTTTCCACCATTAATTCAGAAAAAAATATTGGAGTACGAAACTCCTCCTAAAAGACTTGCGAAAACTTTTGTCGATATAGTGATGGCTTATTTCGTCGTGCATTGAAAATTCGCTGGAGTATCATGGCTCATAGCATTCCTGCACTAATCGAACTTTATGTGTCTGGTCTGTTTTGAAAATACAACTGCGTTTGTGCCTCATCGTCAACGTCGTGACCGTGTTCATGATGTGCAACATTTAATGACCCTTCATCCTGTTTACTAATTATTCATCTGCAAGATATAAGCTGAGATAACCAAAATCATGGTTTCCTTTTGCTCATCAATATTGTAATAATAGTCAGCAAAAAGCATGACGACAAAGGAATACAAACCCTTGATACAGATTCTAGTTTTGTGGTGTGATTCAAAATAAAAAAAGACGGAGAATATTGTCAAAACTGCTGTTTTGTCACATCTTCTCAATTGTGAACGCCCGTTCCGGTTCATTAATTGTTTAAAAGAGGAGTAGACGAGTCCAACACTAAGTACAAGAGTACATTGATATTTCTTTCCTCGCAACTTCCAATAATGATCCAATGTTCTTGATAACGACCATGGGCTGGTGTTTTTTCCGTTCCTTTTCGCTATTGTCGTACAGAGATTTAACTACTTACATCAGGAGGTCTACAACATAGAATTTGGACGTTTGTATACAGCAACAAGCAATAAGTGTTTTATAGCGCTTCACAATTACTATGAACAGTTAGATTAAATGACTCTCCTTCCAAAATTATATAGTGCACTCAAGTGCAGCATACCACACGATGCCAGAGCGGACACGCAGACCCGGAACAGGTTGGCGTCCACGGAGAAATGTAGGTAAGCTAAAGAGTGGAGTAGGCTCGAATCACTAGATAAACCAAGCTCGCGTTAAATCATCTTAACGATATCACGTTGAACACGAATGCGTAGGCGCATCCTGCAACAATGAATCAACGCCAAAGCTTATCTTATCTTACATTATCAAGGCGGGCAGAAAAGAAAACTATGATAATTTAGAATTCCTTCGCATGCATTGCTCTACTACTTGGCTGCTTCGCATTGTCGCCAATCACTGCTCAATTTACTATGCAATTCAGTCAAATAACATGAAAACATATGTTATTCAATATTTAGAGCGAGAAAAACAAAAGAAAAAAAGAATACTGTCAACGTTTATATGACTTGTGGAAATCTACTAAAGACAGAGATCAAGTCCGTACCGAAGAGAGTAACACAGATGCCAATGATTATTTACATTCTCAAACACTTAGCGTATGTGAAGTAAAAGTGAAACTTAAGATACGAAAAGTGTATTGAACGAATTCGAAACGGTGCGGAATACGAGATATGTTCATACGATATTTTTAATTTAATTCACGAGGAAATATTTAAATTAGTAGCAAGGAAATAAATCGGAAAATAAAAAATAATAAATAAACGGAAAATAATTGGACAATAAATCTAAAAAAAAGATAAAATTAACAAAATATTATTGAAAAAATTGAAATTTAACAGTTAATTCACAATTGGATTTTTGAGAAAATCTCGTTATGGAAGAAACGGCGGTGCTTTTAAATATGCCACGTTAGGAATGTTGCGTAGATGGTTGGTGCAGGTTGAACTCATTCAAACGGATTTTTCTACCTCCCACTATTTTTGTGCACTTAAGAATAATAATCTTATTATGAAAAATGTATATGTCCGCTTTATTTATTAGGAATATGTAATGAGTGGAAATAATTCTGATCTACCAAGTGCTACGATCAAACGCTACCAATCAATGACGTATCCAACGCTATCGAGAAATCGATAATCAATAATTCCTTAAATATCATAACTAATATTTAGAAATTACTGAATACAAAAATGTGACGACGGATGGCATTCGAATGCGAACAAGAAAATCCTGTTTTCGTGTTGATCAATTCAAGAGGCGATTTTTTTTTGAGCTGTTCGTTGTTGTCTACCAAAAACTAATTGCAGTTATACGAGTACAACAGAATTCGACATTAATATGATAAAATGTAAACGATATCGAAAAATCAAATTTATTGGGATTAAAAAGGACGCTTTTTAATCCATTTGAGATTATTCGAACCAGTTTAAATTTGATATCAATCAAAATTTAAACTAGACAAAAACGTAAAAACGCTTTTGCCTGATAGCAAAGCAGAAATTATTGAAATAATTGGTATTGCAAAAAAATATCATTTTATAATTTCATGTTTCATATAGATTATAACTAGATAAGATAAGCTTTGGCGTGGATCTCTTCCTTGTGGCAGGGTGGGCCTACGCATTCATACTCAACGTACTATAGTTGTGGTTGAGTGCAAGTCTGAGTATACAGTAACTTGAGTCGGCCACTCTTTACCAGATCTTACCCAGATTTCTCTAAAAACAATTTAAAAACTCTGGAGGGACGGCGGGTTTGGTAGGCCTGGTGTGCGGCTGCGAACTAATTCGGGCATGTGTGTCACTATGACACCTTCATCGCTGCGCCGCTGCGCTCCCAGAATTTAATCAGAGTGCAGGAAGATTGTTTTTGACAAGAGATATTTTTACCTTCATAATTCGTTTTTTGTTACAAGCACAGAGCGGAATTCACTATTTTATCGGAATTCAACAAAACGAATAATGTATACGAATTAGTAATTATGACAAAAATAAACTGTCTTCTAAGCAGAGAAAACTAAATATGATCGTTTCATCTAGATATTGATTTCCACTTTTTTCAATTTGAACTTTGTAGTTTTAAAACACTTGTAAAGAAATTATAAACAAAGGACATCGATATAAACCCAACACAGAAAATAAGTCATTGATCAAGAAATCAGAATTCAGTTCTTTATTGAATAGGTCAAATAATAGTTACGGCAGCTTGCTTTGACTTCGGTCTTAGTACAACACACAATGAATTCAACCGTCTACGGATATTGAGCGAAAATTGAGCCGTAAGAAGTGGGAAACCGCAACTATATTTCATTTTTGAGTTGGATAAAGATGGCGGGAACGAAACATATATTCCTCTTCATCGCACACAATACTGTTTACTAAGAAGTTTATGAAGAGATAAATCGGACTGATAACTTATGACTTTTGAGTTACGGGTTCAATGTCCAGTGGAATCCAATCGCCTACGTTTCCTATACACAGGTCATCGTTTACACATATCACATGCACGGTTTACCTAAACTTCGATCTCTTGATGTGTATAGCCTCGTTCTCGGTCTGTAATCGCTGACATTGTTGGGAACGTAAGATTTCCTCCTCCAATCATGTAATATAGGGAAACGTTGCACAATTCTTTCAATAGCGTTCTTAGATCCTATATTCGTGACGTCCAAGTTCTTGAGGTACATGATAAGGCAGGAATAGCTAAAAACTGGACTAGGAATTTCATCTTCTCTGTTCTATTTGCAATATACTCGATGAACATGTAATGCTATCTAACGTTTATACATAAAGGCGCATGATTTACAATACAAATTTTTTTTAAACTGAACAACGCAAGCACTTTCCTATGATATGAATATCCAGTTTTTCTTTTTGTGTTGCGAAAAACCATGAAAACATTTATTAACGAAAACTGAAAACAACAACGTGTTCCAAACATGTAATGGTTACGTCAATAGTGATCTTTCCAAATATCCCCGTATTTATAATCAATAAAAGGTTTAGCTCCATAGCCGTCAGGCAACAGTCGTCGCATGTTAATTTTGCCATAGAATTGTAAGCGATGAAAATCAGGTTCCTAAAAAAATCGTATGGATCTACTCAAAATGGTTACAGTTGTAAATGATTGAGACAAAATTTGCCCAACCACATAAAGTTATATACGTTTACGACGTGAGAACCGGTTTTACAGCGACAGACTACTAAGTAAAAGTGTTTCAAAACCTAGAACATATTGCAAAAAAAATTCTCCATATCTTTATAAAAGCACTCATATTCACTTGTGTGTGTCTGATTTTCATGAACATAAATGAGGACATAACAAGAATACCTCAAAGTTTCCATCGGTAACAGGATTCAGTGCTTCGTAAACACGCTCGCTTCCAGTACCATGAATAGCAAAAGAATTGAATTTTGTAATATCTGGGAGTTGTAATATCATATGGAAAGCAATAATGCCTAATGTTAGTAGATAAAAACGTGAAGTAATCATTTCAGTCTTAAAAAAAACTAAAGTGACGATAACATTCCATTACATAATATCTAACTAAGTGAAGTTCAAATCTGCAACGCGTTCTTAAAATTTATCAAGGACTATGAGATGACCTAATAAGCGAGATTCCCCATTGAGAAAGGTGACAGAAAAAAAAACTCACTCCCAGGAAGATAAGCTAGCGGTATTTCTAACTCACAGTTCCATACATTCCCAACAAATTTGTTGGTGATTTCAAGCTCCAGTTCCTCTCCTGAACAATCAAAGTCTAATCAAAACTAGATCACTTATTTGGATTGAGAATCGGTAAGTGTGCTTCATTAACTAACGATTAAAATACGCAATATTTCCGACTTGGTCATAATTTTTAAAACTGATCCTTAATGTTACGTTACACTTTGTAAGTATAGGTAGCTGTCATGAATCGTGCTACCTACGTGTTTGCCTAATTCTTCCAATGAGTTTGAATTAAGAAATCTAATATCATTATAACACGACGAAGGACAATACTAGAAAAAAAACGTCTACTTTTCAGGACGTGCAGAAAGTTACTTACATGTGCAGATCCGCAAGCAGTGTAAAATACTGAGTTTGTCAAAATACATCTGTTCTCCAAAAGCCAAAAAGCAAATAATTTCATGTGATAAGTACCTGTACTTATTCACTACGCTTTACGTTATCAAGGTATTAATAAACTATTCGATGATTATATTCATTTATTGGTTCATAAATTCCTTATTTCTCCTGAAATAAAATCTAGAAAAACATAATAAGCGACGGTCCCCATAAAACTGACTGGTTTAACCATTGACGATAACATTCTCATCAAATCGTTATCTTGAGCAACTTTAAAAAGTAGCTAAATTGGAGAAAATAAATTAATTAATTAAATAAATAAATAGCAAATAAATTTGATAAATTTCAAGACAAGTGTAAATAAATTTCTTCTTTCATCCCAACATAGGACAGTATGTTAAATAAGGTTCCAACAATTAGTGAAATGAACTCGCCTGAATTAAATGGTTTTCGAATGCCGTCGAATAGAATACATAACCAATGACCATGTGGCCCAACCTCTACCTCAATGTACTGGTCTCGATTGTTCGCAAAGAAGAATTCCACCACTTCATATTCCCAGAGCTTAAGCGTGTACTTTCATATGTGATAGAATAAGAAACCATGTTTCAAAACATAACTCTAATCCGATTATACTCTAGACATAGAAAACAACATAAATAAAGGCAATAACAGTAAATCAATTTAATAACGAACTCCTGGTAAGATTCCCGGAGGATCAGGTGGTGCTTCAGGATCGTCAAATAATGGAGCCTGAAAAAACATTGTACGCAGTCTGAAATGATGAAATAGAAAAAGAAATATATAAATAATACGCCACGATACTAGACACGCACCTCAAAATTAACTTTGATAACTCTTTTGTGAGGTTTGCCTCTTTGCTTGGCGAAATGCCATTTCATTTTGACGTGAATCGGATCATGATCTACTGGCAAACCATCCCATGTTTTATCAATTGTGTAGTCGAATCCAGATAATGAAGAAGCATCATCTGACATAGCACTGAAAATGAACAATAGGAAACCTCGTACAATCATTCCGAATCCAACACTGCTTTATCTTCACTGGAAAAGACGTTAATATAGACAATAAGAGAGAAAAGTTCATTAAAAAAATTCGCACAGTTAAATAGAAAAATTTTCATCCCATTTGGATTTCTCTTTCAACTTTGAATTCATTACACAAGAGTTTGCCCCTCAAATATAAGATCATCCAGCTTTCTTCCCATTAAACTGATTTGCCACGTATTGTCGTTACAATACCGAGGTACACAACATAATACAGAAGTTATACGTTAAAAAACGGTTTTACCTTGGTGAATAAGTTAGCCTTCCAGAATTGTAGAAGACACCGAAATTGTTGCTGAAGCGAACGGAATAACGCTACAATGGCATCGATATTCCAACAACACCTATAGCCTTATTGGCGCAGAGAGTGGCGTCCTTCAGCACGAAATGTAGGAAATTCTACGTATACGAAATTTATGCGTATTCGATAATCTAGCGAAACGTAAAGCGATAGTTCAAAATTCCGCAACGACGGTATTTACATCGGTCGTATGCTCACATAACAGTGATTGTACGCGGGCTACACAGGTGTGTGTCAATATAGCCAAATGTCCATCATTATTATGTGTATGGGTTTTAATACTTTCGTCGTCTTCTAATTTGTGAATAATCTTGTCAGATATTATAATTACAGCTTACTCTTTCGTTTACATTTTACCAATTAAAATAATAGGAACGATTTCGATAATGTAGAGAAGCTTTTTGAAATTTTAATTGATTATTGTCAGCAATTCAATAACATATTTTGAAGTATATCTTTCGTTCTGGTTCCGCTCAATCATCACACTCTGATGAGAATTGAAAATCAATAGCGATGTTATCGGTTTATTTCGAATTTGCATAAAGTAATTCTACCAAGTCTTTGGTGTGAGCTGTGCATGCTGTGGAAACGATTTTACCTACAAATATTTTTTTGGTTATCCGTATTGTATTAAATTTATTGTGCTATTCATATTTCGAGATCTATGGAAAATCGCATTGTTGTCAGCACGCATTGTTTATGATTCTTGTGGATTAATAAGTATTGTCTTGATCTACTATATTAAATAGGCTTCAATTCAAGCGTCGAAAGCCTCTAGACTAGTGAGTTTCCAAATTTACCGCTATTAAAGTTCTTTTTCATCCCTTTATTTCTCTGTATAAGCAGCCACCAGTGTTCAAAACTGCGTTCGTTAGAACAAGTACGTAGTATAACTTTATGTAAATTCTAGGTAATACACAGACTGATGAAAAAGGTTTGTGGAAAAATGTTCATATTAATGTAGAAAATAGAAGCACTCCGAAGCAAATTTAAAGGATTCCATTCTCGGACGTGTTTGTTTTTCGTCCTTTACAAAAATTAGTGCTACAAATATTGATACTATGAGAAAAATTACTTTGGGTACTATCAGCCGGGACTTCGACAAGTTTTGTGAAACGTATGTCATTTCTTACGATTTCAGTGGTAGCAAATTTATTGGAATTAATTTTGTTACATATTTGGAATTTAGAGCAATAACAAAACCACGTATTCATAGTTTTCAAGCTTTTTCTAGCTGTTAGATTTTTGGATTTGTCAGATGAACAATTTCAATTCTTATGATTACTCAATCATTACAGTCATGGAGAGTAAGTGATAGCGTAAAAGACTTCATACTGTACATTAACGACCTATCGTTGATGGTTACTGAGATTTGTTAACTCTTCATTTGATGTAATGTGAGAGCAAAGCTAGTATGAATGGATGTATAAATATATAAAAAGCTAAATAAACCACACACTTTGTATATCTGAGTAAATAGAATAGAAGAATTTATAGAAAGGGAATGTAGAAACAGTAGTTCGAACATAGGGAGCGCATGGTGCAATGGTGAAGATTCCACAGTGATACGCAAGTCCAAATCAGGCTCGTGCTATTCCAAGACACCAAGCCCGCCATATTTCTAGGATCGATAAATTGGTACCAGAGAAATCTGGGTAAGATAAACAGCATTGAGTCCACGAAATAGTGTTGAAACGAACACGTAAGCGCATTTCGCAAGAATGATATATCAACGCCAAGCCTATCTTATCTAGACTAAGTATACGGCCGTAGCTAATGCTCCGATGAACCAGTGAAGAAATTTTTCTACACCCTTAATAAACACTTTTACTTGGGAAATTAGCGATATGGTTATATGTCTATGTGTGACAAAAGATCAAGATATCATGGAATATTTATAATTACCCTGATGATAAGGTCAATTGGAGTCGTTAAAACGATTGAAAATTACAGTGGAATCCTGACGTACTAGAAGAGGCGATTTATTTGAAGCGTCTTCGAGGAGGGTGTAATTACTGACGTAGTTTGGGACTAGTTATTAATGAGCTCAAATACAAGGGGTTACACTCTACGTGGTTAGGTTACGAAACAAGCTGACCAATGAATGAAACAAGGCACCATCATTCGTTTTTTAAAATTTTGCTCCGCAAATTTTGCACAAACTCTTATAATAATTACATTTAGATATTCACTTGGAGTTCCAAATTTTGATGCATATTCAAGTTACTGCACCTAGTCACTCGTGTTTTCAACATCCACGAATTCTTGAACATAGCCTTAACATAATATGCATCTACGTTAATACATGCATTAAAGTGCAGTATTTTTTCTTCTGTTATTTTCGTATTACTTTTCATTCCCTATTTTTTATATGTGTCAGCATTATAATTCAAATGCTGCGGTTAACTTATGGCATAAGCTTTCAACGTAAAATTCTCAAAAAATCGAGGAGGCAATTATTCTTTTTGAAGCTCCGGTAACGTAGGTACGAGATTCTAAGTCAACTCGGAAGTGTAACACAACGGCAAACGCTAGTAAAAATGAACAGTTATTTATTTGTTAATCCTCGAGTGTAGTTCGATAAATTTCTTACTGTTAATCTTTTCCTGGAATCATTTATGAGTTTTACCTTAATGCAAAAACTGCTTAAGTCCGTCGTATGATATAGGATATAGGTATCCATCATTATAATTTATATCTAGCTCATAAACAATCATTGATTGGTTGCGAACAACAAACCATCGTTTAGCATTTGTCGTCTCATTGTTGAGCATTCCAATATAATAGTTTTCATTTCGTTATAAGCGTAGTTTTTGGTCAAATATCGATCACACCTCACATCAACATTATTCTAATATACACTATTTTTCAGAATTGAATGTAATTCACCACAAATAACAATGTATAGAGGGATATTTTTGAAATAAAAAATTGTTGTAATTTTCCGCTGCTCTATGATATGTCTAATTATACCCATATCATACAAATTTGAAACAGCTTATGATTTTTTTCCTCTCGAACAAGAGCAAATGTATTCGTGCAGCTAATAATAAGTCAATCCAAATTTTTTTTTCCCGTGCAGAAAAGTAAAGCATATATCCAAAGAGGAGTGGTTCACTCAATTGAATGGTGTAAATTTTTATTGTGCGGGTTTGGTTTGATTATTGTTATAACTGGGAAATGAATATGCTTACAAATCATCCTATTATCTACATATTTTTATCTTCAATTGTTCGCAACACTTTTGTTTTGCTTTGGAAGGCTTAGGCTGCGAAAATTTGAGATTTATACAACTTTAGGTAGATAAAAAATCCGGATTCAAAATTTCTTATTGAGTCGCAGTGGTAGTCGTTATCGGTTGGCTTGCTTCAAATTATTAATTTGTGCTAAACTTAGCGGTATACTTCTTTGAATAGAATAGTACAAAAGTACTCATTGACGTAATCTCTCTATTTCTTCAGATGCTCTTCGCAATTGTTTCTTGTTTACTCAAGTTGAGGTTATCATGTTTTCTACTCCAATTAATGACGTTCTTGAAAAGATTGTCATACTACTTCATGATGTCAAAATTCAAACTAATGAATGTCGTTAAATCTGTAGATTCACTAATTTTTGTTGTTTACGCATCATGAGTCTATTATTCGAAATTTTAGTTTGTTTTAAAATAGAAACTACCCCATTTGAATCGAAAATTATCTGCAATGATGTTTCACTACAACAGGAACTTCGCGTTACGTAAGGCCAGGTGTTCGGCCCATCGATCAGAACTTTCACCTCAGAGTGAGAAAGGGGATTGAATGAGGTCCATATCTCAAGAATAGAGGAGTACAACGATTTGGCAATATGGTGGCTCCATTTTTGAAATATCTCTTCTATCGTGGGATTTTACCTTTTTCCTTACTGTTTGGTGAGTTTAATGGACTAAGTATGAAATTATTCTAACATTGTACTAAGTTATTCATTACTCTTCTAAACGATAATGCTTAATTTTCAGTCTAATACTTTTTGGAGGCTCTTTGTTTTTGCTTTAAATTGGTGTGATCAAATCATAATCAAGAAATAATGCAATTTTACCGCAATTATCACGCCTTCAATAGTGATTTAGATGTGCGTATAAACTAACGACATTTGAAACTTGTTAATCTTTGTAATTCATTTCTTATCAAATTAGATTTCAGCTGCCTTTATTCGTCCATGCTTTATATCTGCGGGCTACCTGGTTTTTGCCTTACTGAGCTCTTTGCTCCCAAATATCCATCCTGCTCTTCCTCTTCCAGGTATATATATATTTCTCCTAAATTTCAGTTCCACAATTTTGTGTTAACAATTGAACATCAACAATCATCGGTATTATAAAATATTTGAACGAGACACTAGACATTAGTCACTCTTAAAATCACTCCAATATTATTCAAGCAAGTATACGATTATATTCGTGGCTCTGTGTTTTCTATTGTCTTCTGGCTACACTTGGCATGGTGATCTACCAGATTTACGAAGCAGTAACATTTCCGGACGAACAACAATATATCAAGATGTGCAATGAAACGCGTATACAATGGCTTCGAAATATTGGATTCATAAGGTCGGTGGAGTTTGTTCTCTCTAATTATATGTTTTGTCCTCATTTCATTTTAAAGGTAGCATGATTATTTCAAATATGAAAGTTAAAAAGATTTAGCTGCTTAGATCACTTATATATTTTTCTGCTTCATAATTCAGATTAGTGGTATTAGCTTATGATAGTAGAATTGATACATATTCTGTTTGCAGAACGAGAAATCAGTTCTTTAAAAGGTTTGATTGCCATTGCTGTTTCCGATAACCTACCGCTTACAGATTTAAGACTTCAAATTATACTGTTTACAATGTAGGTATAGTAAATCGGTTGGGTAATATTAATGCTGATTTTTGTTTAGATTCCACGGCGGAGATGGTATTCATTCCGCTGTAACAATTTTTCCGGAGATTGTTGCTTTTATTTCTTCGCTTGCTTCCTCCATTTTGGTAGTTATTGTTAGTCATCGCAATCAAGAAGTTTATGTTGCAGGAACTGTTAAGCCAGTGCGCATGAATAGTAACGGGTGAAGGCGTTTCTTTTGCTTCATTTTAGGCATGTTTTCTCTTTTGAATATTTGCGATTTCAGAGCAACCGATGGTGGGCTGTGTGCGCAGTCATTGATGATTGCCTTGAAGCGGTTTTCAAACTTTGCTGTTATTGTTTTTGCAGCGTTTGTTGGATGTGTGCAAGTAGGATTAGATTTTTTGGCACGAATTATATCCACATGCTTATGAATTTTATATCTTCAACCAATTGTAAGGCTTATATACATATTTAAATATGAGGCATTTTATGCATTTGCAGCCATCAGTTCTGAATTGCGCATACTTCTTTGCGTTCCTTTTTGTAGCGAGTTGGTGGGCACTGTATAGTCCTTTGCGTCATGGGACTTACAACAGAATTAAAAAGGTCGTTTTATATACATGTTATTACCTCGTGACTTTTTCGCAGGTTTTTTTTTCATTTTTTGTTGTTAATTGTTTAGATTCTTCTATTTTTTTCTGCATTTCATATATTGACGATTTATACATATCAAATTCCAATTATACAAGAGCTCTTACCTGGGGAATCACTTCCAGCTAGGTGCGGATTTCTCAAAAACATTCCTTCCTTAGACTGATTTTCACTATTGAATGATCATAAATGAAATTCTTCAAGGATTATTGGTCTTTATCCAATCTTGTTGACTGAATGTCAAAGATGGTGGATATTTTGGCTAAATGAAACCCTTCAGCTACCTGCTATGATCAACCCTATTATTTTACTGGTGAGACAATGATTTTTAAAATTTGTTTGTCTATCGCTACTTTGCTTTATAGTAAATGTAGTGATCATTATAACTTATTTGAATTTCATCGTTTATTATTGTTTTCAAAAGAAACTCATTTGTTCGCTATTTTCATTTTATTATCTTCAGAAGTGTTTTGGGATTAGTATTGAGATTGTTTTTTACTTGTATTTTTAACAGTACGATATCATTTGAAAGAGGATAAATAGTGCAGTGGAAGTTTCTAGGTAAAACTAAATTTTAAGGTGTTCTACCATGTTCTCATGGTACAACTTCTTTGGACTTACCACGGCAGTCGAAGTTATGTTGACGATACTGATGGCGGATCATCAATTCACGAAGAGGTTTGCAAATTTATTTTAATTATTTGTTCATTGTTTGCATTTTTCATGCTTCATTTTCTCGAGCGCCTTGCGTTTTATAGTATTATGGCATTTTTTCTTGTTTACCATTGTTGCATGTCCTCTGTACTACGTATCTAATACTGCATGGCAATATCCAAGATATCAATTCCTCAGTTAGATATATATATATATATATATATATATATATA
>KN716480.1:13507-25444 GCA_000816705.1 Dictyocaulus viviparus | reverse complement strand
AGACTCCTCTGGTACCAATTTACCGATCCCGGAGGGTAGGCGGGCGGGGGAGGCCTGGGGGGCGGCCGCGAACTGATTCGGGCCGGCGTGTCACTGCGGCACCTCCACCACTGAGCCACTGCGCCCCCTACATTGCTGATTATAAGATAAGATAATTTTTGGCGTTGATCAATCCCTAGTGGTGGGGGGGTCACTCTTCACCAAGTCAGTGCCAGTTATCTTACCCAGACTCCTCTGGTACCAATTTACCGACCCCGGAGGGATGGCGAGCTTGATAGACCTGTGGGGCGGCCACGAACTGAATCGGCCGGCCTGTCACTGCGGCACCTCCACCACTGCGCCCCTGTTCATTCCTGAACATATACTGAAATTGGAACAATACAGATTATACTACGTAGACTTTCAAAATGCGGACGTCGTTGTTAATTAATACTCATAATTAGTTTGAAATAAATGTACGATTTTAACACAAATCTACGTTTAATTACTAAGTTCTTTGCTGAATAAAAATGATCTACTCGACCGGTTTTGATGATTTATGTAGCTTTTTAGTGTATGCGAATATCTGAGGTGTATTCGAAAGTACATTAGTCGTGAATTTTGTTTGATGAAAATTGCTCTTGTACGTTCTATGGCTATGGACTGCTGATGATCATTGCATCTGTTTGAATATGATATCGTAGCCTAAACATTTCAATGACATATAGTTTGGTGATTTTACACATAACCTATATATTTTTATACATATCACTAGAAATATCATTTAAACAATCAAATTTCATGTTGTTCTACATCATATCAGTTATTGGTTACGTTACTGATACCCTTTTTTTACAACTTTCTATAAATCTTTTCGTTGCTACCATCACTCACTTCTTACTATTAGGATTACTGTTATTATTTTCTGCTCATTTTTTATATATTTTATTTTACTCGCATTGTTAACTGACAGTAACATGAATTTATAAAGAAGAGAAAATCCTAAAACTAACTTGAATTGTTTGAAAATAAAAAGTCGCTCATAGGTGGACTAGTTAGGCGGGCCAGCAAAATAACAAATTTGTTTTCTTATGGTATAACAGTGCATCTTTATTATAAAAATGATTTCGCTTGACAGCACTTTCTAGGTGAATCATGAGGGCTACACGCAAGTCCGGAAATGGAAGTGAGTTTTTGAAAAATGTAATACGATCGACTTTATTCCGAATTAGGTGAAACTTCTGAAAAGAGTCCATTCTACTTTTGAATGATGCTTCGGAATACAGAGGCGGATATGCCCGTTAAAATTCCAGGAGGACAAGCAAAAGCCCTCAACGCCAACAATACAAAACAAGAAATAGTAAAAGTTATACTAGATACGGGTTCAGATCGCCCATTCATCGCAAATGATGGTGGTGTGGTATATATACATATGCATCGGCATGAAGTGAAGGCTATTGCCGGATTGCGTCGACACGGCCTTAACCATTGTACGGTCTATCGAGAGGCATCGATGCAACTAAGCTACCAAGCTGTGCGTGAGATATCGGCTTGACAGTGAAACAAGATTGGTTATTTTAACATTGATAAGAAATAATATTATGTAGTGTCAAAAGACTGTAGTAGAGGTGAGAATAGGGACATTCCGAGGGAATTGTCCCTATACCTAGGTCGCGAGTTTGATATGATGAATGACGCAGCACCAGAGCTTAACAGAAGGTAACGAGCGGCTTGGCGAACATATAAGAGTGTATCAGAAACTTGGATACTATGAAAGCACGATGAAAGTTCGTTGAACGCAATACAACGCTCTATCGAAAGGGTGATGTTTGGCGTTTCCAGCATCACACAAGTAAAAGTAGGGATGCGAATTTCTGATCTACGTCAACGGTGAAATATTAGAGGCGCAGACATACACGCCAATTTTCGAAGATTAGGTGGGCCGGACACGTGATGTGCATGAATGATGACCGGTGAACACGAGCTGTAAGTGATTGGATCCCAATGGAAATTAGAAGCACTACAGGATGACCACCAACCCAATGGTCTGTTCTCTTCACTAAAGCCCTAAAAAGGATTATGGCGCTTAATGAATCTATAGAGCGAAAAGAATTTATTTGGCTATTCTCGTGCGCAACAGGGACAACTGGAAGTTTTACTGATGCCTGCTCGACTTAGTCGATGATCAGCTGGAATCCAGGTAACGGTCGTAGTGAGCGAAAGCATATTTATAAAAATATTACATAGGTGTAAAAAATCTACCAAAAATCGTATATAATCTCTATACTGCTTTCAAGCTTAATACGAAGTATTTCAACTAGCTTTTGTGAACAGTAAAAAGATGCTACCAAGTTTTTTCCTTTATATATTATTATTATTATACTAAGAATATTCATCGAGCGGAGCATGAAGTAAAACGTGTGAAAATTGTTCTTTTGAAGACACCTTTGCGTAAGCAGCTAAAGAGATCTTCAAAAAAGATTCTTATTTTCTTCTCAATAACAGCGCTTAATGTCAATTTGATTTTCTTGTGTTTCTTTTACTCGGAATCTCAAATTGTATCACAATCGTTCAGATTTCCGTGCTGCGTAGAATGCAGATTAGATTTTCTGAATTATTGAACAAATACATCTTAGGAATTGTATCCTTTTATCCTTACTCGACGTTAGATTTATACTACAGAGTAGTAATAGGGAACATAATAAAACGTTCACTCTCGAAATCGGCTGTCTTTAAACCTCAGCATTTGTAAATTGAATATCTTCACTGTAACCTTGTTCAGCAATACTCGAGTTTGGTAAACAGTGTTTTATTGGAAACACAATACAACACTTTACCAGCCTCGACTATTGCCAACCTATACAAGGTTACAATCAAAACGTTAATTGGCTAATAGAGGGTTTATGTCTATAAAACCCCTAAGGCTTTTGTGTATGTGATTTGGTAATAAGCAATTGATAAACGTATACTGGGCAACAATTAGTCAACATCATTCTTTGTAATGAGCAAAAATGCTACAATTATCATTCATGACCTGTGTTAAAATATTCCTTATTTCAAAAGCAATGACGTTGAGAAACGTTTTATAGTTTAAGAAATTTCTATAATTGAATTCGTATTCCTAATTTACATGCTAAACAACAATATTGTGACAATGATGCAAAAAGTTTGATAACATGCTGCAAATAAATAATCCTTCTATGAGTCAGCCAAATGTTTCTTTATTTTCTTTATTTTTCGATGATTTACTTAGCGTTTTCAGCATCAGCGAAGATAGTCGATTATGTTAATCAGGCAATCGAATTGTTATGGCGAGTAACGGAGATTCATATTATGAAAATCGTCCTTATTGTTCTTACGTTGTTTGCTGCGAATAATGTGGGTCAATTTTTGCATGTCAATTGTCAAATCTCAGTTTTTTCAAGATGATTACGTGTTCCTTACACATTCTTAGTTTCAAAAAGAAGTAGAAAAAAATGGAAATCATAATTAAAAGAATACGGATGGTCATGATTGAATCAAAGTATTGTTGAATATCTTGACTGTAATTTTCTTTAGCAGAAATGGTATATAGTGAGTGTTCTATTGAATACACAATATAACACAAACACAGGCTAACCTTTCGGTGAAATCGCCTTCGTTAGAGCCGAAAGAAGTCTGTGTCAAGTATGCGGTCCATTCAATCGAACACTGCCGTTAACCTTACAAAACAATTCAACAATCTAACCTGTTGATTGAATTGTTTTTGAAAAGATCCAAGGAAAAATTAACAAGTGATTATCTAATTCTATTGTTGAGTAGTTTCATATTTATACAAACGTTCGGAAAAAATTGAATTAAAAAAGCTTCCAAGATCGGCCATCCTTTAACCTCGGCATTTGTAAATTGAATATCATGACTGTAACCATTGTTTGGCAATACTTGAAGTTTGTAAGTAGTGTTTTATCAAAAAGACAATACAACACAGAGACAGGCTAACGTTTCGGTAGAATCCCCTTCTTTAGAGCCTAAAAAGTCTATGTCAATTGTGTGATAAGCTAACATCAGCTGATGATACACATTCACTAGACCCAACAGTCCCGGAGGGATTGCGGGCTTGGTAGGCCTGGGGGGCGGCCACGAACTGAATCGGCCGGCGTGTCACTGTGGCACCTCCACCACTGAGCCACTGCGCCCCCTCGAAACAATGGTTACAGTCAAGATATTCAATTTACAAATGCCATGGTTAAAGGATAGCCGATCTTGAAAGCTTTTAAAACATTTTATAGCTTTCGATTAGCTTTTTTTTCGTAAGAGTAACGTGATAGTAACGTTTTTTATTTGTGTGTGTCACAGTAATTTCCACTCATGGATATTTGGTTTAGATATGTGTATTATATGTTCCTCTAGTGATTGCAATCAGTCTGGTGCTGATGCTTCCCGTTACAGTATCAGATATGTTCGGTTTGCTAATGTGTGTGTATTTATGCATTGTTGCAATCGTCAAAATGATTTATCAAGTATGTCCATTTGCTAATGATTTTTTCTAGCATGCATACAAAACTTTGTGCTAGATAAATTTATTTTGAGAAATAGACATTATGCTAAATATATTCAGCTAAATCACTTTCCTGATTTGAGTTATATTAATAATGGTGGAATGTGCAATGCGACAGGAACGTTTCCGCAATGGATTGGTATACAAAAAGAATCGAATACGTGGCAAATGCTTGGTGTAAGTTTTGAGTGCTACTTTAATACTCGTGTTTATCCCTTTTATTTGTTTTGATGAAATTCACTTTTAATCATTTTAGATAAGTTTAGGGTATGGTTGTTGCCATAATCATTCTTGCTATTCAATCCGTAGTCGTGTACAGACAGCGACACCGCAGGCAGGGTTTGGGGTTGCCGGAATCTTCATCAGTAACTTTTAGTTTTTTTGCTTCTTTCATTCCGGGGCTTAATTCAGACACCATTGATATGATTTCTAAGATATTATATCTAGCTTGTCAACGACCCTCACAGCGAATTCATATACTGTGTTATGTGATGTTTAATAACGAAACATTCGTCTTTTCGAAAAATTTCTGGATTTATTGAATCTATTCATGGGATTTCTGAAATTTCTTGCATTAAGGATTTATATTTCTTTGCAAAGATGTTTACTTCTGCATCAAAGTCTTTTCCGTTATGTAGTCGTGTCCTATTCAAACTTAGTGACGTTTTTGGCATAACAAAGTCTTCATTCAAGCACCAAGCGACCTTCTCGTTTTGCTAATATATTTTTTTGCTACGCGCTTTGCAAGTGATTGGACTGGTCTATACTCATGCAATTACCGTCTATTCTCTTAGGGCAAATTATGTATTTTGCGTTGGGCACAGGCGGTGATATAAGTGGTTTTCGACTAGCTGGCGTTTTGCAGTATTCAGGGATATTTTAACTATCATTATTAATTTTTCTAATCCTACCCGTTTTAAACAGCGCTATAGAGCCTTTTTTTGCGATTGAAAAAGGGCATGGTGTAGGGAACTTTGTTATCAATTTCATTTGACGATTTCTATAGGTTCTATAAGTCTAGAACATTTGTATATCTCTTATGTGGGGCGAATAATAAAATATGTATTTTCCACTCTAGACATGAAGGTAATAGCGAAATTCGGTGTCAGTCGTCCCATTGCCAACCTTGATATTTCTGTAAAATACTTTCTGAGACTCTAAGGACAGGATTGAGCATCTTAGACATTTCGTTATAGAAACAATGCTCTCAGACCTACCAAGCCCGCCATCTCACCAGGGTCGGTAAAGTGGTACCAGGGAAATCTAGCTAAAATAACTAGTATTGACATGGGGAATAGTGGTCAACTTAAGTCACTGTATAGACGATGCCAGCATTCAACCACACCCCACGTTGAACACGAATGCGTAGGCGCATCGCGCCATAAGGGATTGATCGACGGCAAAGCTTATCTTATCTTATTATTTATTTTCTACGGAACGAATATAAAAAAATAGACTGTTGTGGTTTTAGAATCGTGTGTTTCCTTCTTTTAATATGGACGACTTTGATCACGATATGGTACATGCTCTGCAATTCGTTGTAGACTATGGCTTTTATAAATTTGGTCTAGAAGTTGGTCGTTTCTTTATACATTCAACTTTGAGATTCATATGTATTTTTATATTTTTATTATTTTTTATTTTTATATAGATGCCTGAAGGAATCTCCTTGATGAGTTTTTCTGAACCAATAATTTTATTGTATTTTATAAGCAAGTTTATACATTTTATTTTAGTTGAGTATTATAATGATGGCTATAAATGCATGGGTGCGAATGGATTTTCTTGGAGCTATAATGTGTATTTGGATAGGAATTTTTTCTTTGAGTAGAAGGTGTGTTATGCAGGGAAATTATTCAGTAATTTTGAAACTTGAAATTATCACTGTTATTCACTGTTTAGATCTGTTTCCCGCAAGCTTTGGTATGTTTTCTTGATTTATCTTGGTATATTATTTCCGTTGCAATACATGGTATATGTTGGGCTACCTATGGACAGTTGCATGGGTTAGTTATCAAGTACGTATTCTACTCAGAGTATTTATTAAAATATCAAATTTTTCCAGCTTATCCATGGGATCATATATTCGGTGAACCAAGTAGCTTACCAAAGAATGTGAATTTTGACATATGGATCGGTTTGTCAAATTATTCTGTTAACTGGCCACCTGATAATCTCATAGCCGACTTTTTCTTGTTGCTTTTGACATCTCGTCAGGTGAAATTTTAATTTTGTTTATTCCACTTCTATATGATTTTGCCGTGACAGGGTGTTATGCCGCTTTTGAACTCTATAAATATGGTTTATTCATTTATAGCTGAGAGTATTCCGCTGCGAAGGTGATGAAAATGACAGCATATTCCATAACGATGATTATGACCTCAAGCCAAATAATCCTCGATATGACTTCATTGCTACTCAAAGGTTGGTTCACTTCATTACTCTTATTTTTTTGTTTCAATTAGGCAATTATATCAATAGCTTTTTTATAGAAGCTTTGTTGACTTTATTAAAATTGCTGTCTTTCATTACGGACACTGGTTAACACTTATAATGGTGCTGATTGCTGGCATAGGTGGTACGTCTCTTTTTGCTCTCGGTGCGTTTCATTTACAATGTCCTTCTTTTCTTTATTACTATATTTTTATTCTGGTGTTAAGTTCGCATTTTAAATTGCCATCTATTAGCATTATATGAGTTTGATTTGTTTTTGATTTTATTGGTGCGTTTGTTGAATGTCCAGTCCTTTTACAGCTTTTCAAATTTTTCCATTGTTGTCCTGTTCTAATATGTAGAGTTTGATATTATAGGATATATTATGATTACATTTTGGATCTTATGGCAAGGCAATAATTTATATGTAATGAACCCTCATAATAACAACTTCAAGAGCACGTTAGCTAAATGGAAAACATTAATATCTTATACCATATTTACGATGTTCTGCAAGGTCGCACTTCAGGTAGGTTATTGTGAAAAAATCTATAAGTAAAACATCACTTAATAAATTATGATTTCAAGCTGGTTGGATGTGTTTTTTTGGACTGGTTCTTTGATAGCGATAGTATACATAATTCAATGAGATGTACCATACGACAATTGTTCAGGTAAGAATAAATAAATAAATGAATAAATATATATATGTCTTTTATAAATTTAGTTTTATAATATTTATGTCTATTAAGTGTTGCCTGTGTCAATTCTGTAGTAACGGCATGGAAGAACGCAGGAGTAGACCGTTTGTTTCCTCACGGTGTGTGGAAATATTTTTTAGGAACGAATTGTTTGTTCAATTATTTCTTAGCTTACGCATTCGTTTTATTTTACAGAAGTGGATTTGGACCGCATGTGTGCAGTGAGCTCTCAAGAAGCACAAATCGGTTTTGATGTAATTGCTCTCGCATTCCTTGTTTTTCAATATCGTATATTCCATACATGGTTTTTTCAACATTGTATGGTGGAATATCGCTCTGAGGTTATTCTGGCAAATCGGTACGCTTTGTCTTTCAAATTTCCTTGTTCTCTCAAAGAGGTTTTCATAACTAGTCCATAGTGACATTTTATTTACAAGCGTAATACACTAAGTGGGGTTGTACAGGTGACCGGTTGTTCGTTCACTTCCTCTACTTAGTGAAGCATATTTTCCCCTTTATCAGGAAAGTTGTTGTTGAATTGTTCTTTCATGAGTTTTTGCCTAAATAATCAAATCAGATGGAGTGTGCTTCTCCGATTTTTAAGCACTGCCCAACAGTGAAGTGGCAATGATTATTCGCAATGACTACTGAATTTCATCATAATTTCTGCAGCACTTAAAGATTGTATCTATGCCAAGTGTTCTCTTCTTGTTTGTTTCCCTGTTTTGGTCTGATTGATGATTCGACACGAGATATGTGATTTTTATGACTATAAATAATATTTTTCCTGTTTCAGCGGAGCGGTGCTGAAAAATCAACTGATTGAAAAAGAAATGAAGGAGCAGAATGAACAACAAACTGCGAAATTCAATGAAATTCGTAGACGGACACAAGCTATTCGCGAGAGGTGTTGAGAATCGAAGATCTTTCTCTAATTTTTCCTGTTTGAAAGGTCTATTTCGTTGTTATAAATCTGGTGTAAATTTGCAGGTACAATAAACAAATGAAAAAGGGGTATGCTTCTTTGAGCCACAAACATACGCAGATGGTTAGTTTGTTTATTGCTTTACGATCTTGATTACTACGTAAGAAAATGGCAAAGATTGTAAACTTATATCTACGGAAATAATTTTTCGATATTTCTCTCTAGTATTAGAACATATAAGAGCCATTTTGTGACTAAGTAAATCTTAAACAGCAGATTTTTGTGGAATATTCTTATAAACTGACCATCCGGTGAGGATTTGGTGTTGAAATCGGTTCATAATGTTTATCGTGAAATTTGATTAAAGTTGGACTTCTTTTTAGAATTAAAAGGTTCATAGAACCTCTTCATTATGTGCGCAATTAATATATTATTTGTGTTATTTATTATCTATGTGTATTGATATATACGTGGGATTTCAACATATTTCTGTAGTTTTTTCATTTTGTCTGTTGGTCGTTATGTTCTCCATGTCATTGTTTATTAAAAATTCCTAGTGTTCATAAACAACTATTCAAATTCTTTCATAAAATGATTTTGTCATCCTGTTCGAATTTTTGACGGTGGCAATAATTTAACGCGTCATTAAAAAACGATTATTATGACAGCAGCTAACGATGTCAACGAGAAGCAGTTTTTACGCTACTACAACAAGCCGTCGCAAAGCGACGCTGGAGTAATGCTAGTCAACTCGCTGCCGGGTTCGATGTCATATATACAGAGCTTTTACCTTTGTATATGTTTTGACCTCTGTGTCTCATTCAAAGTTTGATCTGTGCGAAATAGCAATGCCGTCAACACTGAGCAAAAATTTTCATGGTCATATTTTTTCATAGCTAATGTGTTAATTACATCTGAAAATTTTTGTGAGAACAACTAATGCTTATGAGGCTTCACGCTTGTAGTATAATAAATTCCTCACTTAACTTTTTAGTAACTTTTCTTGCTTTATAAAAAATAAAACGCAATAGTTGGAGCATATTGGAGGTAATTGGCTATGAATGGTCTACAATCGATCTCCAACTTTTAAGCCCATGTCTCAATTTCTTTTAATTTTTATTTAACATATTAAAAATAATTATAATTTTGAATGATGATATCAATGTTTTCATTCTATTACGTAGAAGTTTATAGCGCTTGCTATACCTGCATATGTATTCCCGCTTGAATCAGGGTTGATAAATTTCATGTTCGTTTAATGGAACTTGTTTTGTATTGTTTCTTATTCGCTATCACTGCTTCTATAGATGTGATGCTTTTTAGTAGAAGAGAAGTTGGATTTCTTGACGTTATCTACTGCATGTTGATGATTATTGTTCTTAATTCGTCGTCATAAAAAATCGACCAGTCTCTCTATTCATTCCATCCAAGTCCCTGGATCTCATAAGACGTTCTTCAGGCGTACTTAGACGGTATGTCTCTCGGAGGAATAATTGCTACTCGTAAAGTGCATGGCTTTCTTCCTAGAACTTCAGGTCCATTTTCGATTGCAGGTTTTTGACAAGATATAATTCGCATGCTCAAAAGCACAAACATGAGTGTATAAGTTGCTTGAGTCCTGTACCAACGATAAGAGCTGATTCTGAACAGCAAAGTTAGGAAGTCAGCCTCTGAGATCTACCAACGTCTACCGTAAAGTACATAGTCACTCTCGGTCTTTGATTTATTCTTGATTAATCACATCGAATTGCACCACATAATTTCAAAGCCAGTTGGTTAAAGATTTTTCAGGGCGGAAGATTCGTGAACCAGACGGCTTTAAGATTTTTCTTGGATTCATTTTCAGACTTTTCAACGTTAAGAAAAATATCAATTTACTACCATCAGGTTACGTTTTGTACAAGGAAGTGAAGGTTTCGTATACGAGTACATTTACAAGTAAACTGCACTAATTCAATCTGAGATTTGTAGTTAATTTGTCAACGTTAATTAGTTAGTTACCAATGGATGGACGACTTTTTACTCCTTGCCATTTGATATCCAGAAACACTTTGTGACGACGCATCCTTCTCTGTCTTCTTTCATGACGGACACTGCTGCAATGTATTTATAAGCCTTGGTTGTGAAGAGGTACTAGCCACCTACGGTGGCATACTCTCAAAATTATGGAATTTATCAAGAATTTCGGTCCGGTTGATTCTCTCTTATTCTCGTGGTAGTGTTATTCATATTACATAGGAACATTTTTGTGAAAAAAAAAATACTCGGTCAAGAAACTGATTGTTATTAACATCTAAATAAATCGCGGACATTTGTAAATTTCGTAATAGAATTATTATTCAAGTCTTCGATCGTTTCAGCAATATCCTGTTAGTGAGAATAGCGCACAAATACCGATACTTTAAGACAAATGTACACTAAGTCATTGCAGAAATTCTACATTCAGAAATAAAAACGTTTGGCCACAGTCTGGAAATTGCATCCAATTCATAAAGTAACTAACTTCGCTACTATGACTGCACGTTACTATTTTTTTCACAGTGGCGTCCAGTTGTGCTAAATGTGGATGTCTGAAATATATGTGATTTTGGTAAAGTTGTGTCTAACTTATAGTTAACAGTTTGGAATGCAATCATTTGTACTTCACTAATTTATGCTTGATAGTTGTATAATATCATATTTTAGCAGAAAATCAAGTAGCAAGTACAAAAATTGAAGGCAATTTTTTTGTTCATTTTTTCCAAAGATATGACTAATATCATACCGTGTCTGATAATTTAGGTTCCGTAGTTTAATGCCCAGCTTTCCATGAGTTTTATCTTTTTTTGTTTACTCTATATTTTTGCTTAACTCACACAGCACATTTGGTTTATACACGAACATTATTTTCTGCCTAGTGAAAACAAAATGAATTATTTTTAGCAAAACGTGCTGGTGACTACTACATGTTCGACTATGATCCAAATACTGATGAGCTAATCAAACCAGTTGAAAGCTTTGTGCCGGAAGTGACGCCAGATGCAACTAGATTTGAAAAACTTGATCCCGGACAGGTAAAGTGCTTATGCGAGAATTTGCATCATAGTTCTTCCTTTTTTCCTTTTTCTACATTTGACGAAATTCAGCATCTTTTTTGATACAGTTGTCATACATTGATAGAAACCTAGAAATTCGCTAGTGTAGCTTGCATTCCCTATTTATCCCAGGATTATGAGAGTGTCTATTTACTTTCAGTTAATGTATGCAGCCATGGGCCATGATCTCAACCTAGCAAAGACACTAGAGCAAGTTAAAGAAGCTGAAAAAATCAAAGAAAACGAGAAAAGGATGATTGAAGCAATGAAAGATAAGCACTTTACCTG
>KN716480.1:0-13367 GCA_000816705.1 Dictyocaulus viviparus | reverse complement strand
GATCTATTCAAATAATATAATGCATACAATGTATAAATATATATATATATATATATATATATAATATGGAAAATAGTTCTAAGTATCGTAATTATATGCAGGCTAGTGTGGATACAGCGGTAGAATTTACAGCAGCTCCTAATTCGGAATCATTTGGTAAGTCTCTTAATAGGAATATCTTAAATTATTGCAAGCATTATATATATATATATATATATATATAATTATACATTGTATGCATTATATTATTTGAATAGATCATGTCACAGATCTTCTATTTCTGAAATTTGACTAGAATCTTAATTTCTACTTGAATAATTTGGTTTGTGTTATATCTATTGCACTAGAACATTATAAAAATTCCTACAGAGAAGTTCACATTTAGGAGCAAAAGTCACTTCCCTTCTGAAATTTTTACTAAAAATAACTGTTAACGCGATCGAGATGGTAAGCGTGTTTCTTAATCGTTTATCAAGAGAACATCGATATGTGGCTTATGTCTTGAGTAAGGAAAAAGAAAAGCTGAAAGAAGGACATAGCCAGGTTTTCAATGTTAATTTTATTTTCCTTTATCAATAATTTCTTAATATATCTCTTCAGGAACTTTCGGACACATCTCAGCGACTCACTGACCTGCGAGAGAATATGGATATGACGGAACTATTGTTAGTACAAAACGAAGGTGATATCCAGAAGTATGTTGTGAATTTATTTGAGGAATATGCCTACCTTAGTGTAGTGCTTAATGAGTCATTTTATTTCTTTATAACGCGCTAACTAATTTATGAATAGGGAGTGCAATGTTGAGGGTGCCACATGACACAGGCCCAAATCAGTTCGAGGCCACCTCCCAAGCCTACCCCCAAGCCCGCCAACCTTCTGAATTTGGTAAATTTGTACCAGAGAAATCTGGACAACTAGTATTGATTTGTCGAAGAGTGGTCAGCTCAGGTCACTGTATAGACCAAGCAAGCATTCAACCACTTTCCACGATATCACGTTGAGCACGAATACGTAGACACATTCCGCCACAAGAAATTGATCAATTCTTTAGCTTATTTTATCTTATCTTGTTTGATGCGTAAATCAACAATTATGGTAAGATAACGGGTTTTGGGTAACCTAAACATCACCTGAAGCTGTTTTCCAAATAGGATGGAGTATGCTGCGCTAAGTGACTGGCAACAACGTTCTGTTATGGCTAGGCTCATGAAAGCTCTTGGGAGCTGTGTTGCAGCAAACACAGATCTTATTTCCTATTTTCTAGCTGTGATGGCGCATGCTAGCGGTGCAGGTTTGTTATAACTCCAGTCCTTACGTTTGATGTACTTTTATTCTGAATTTGGATTCTCTTCTACTAAAGATAGTTTAAAAAATTTGTATTAGAATTATGGATTACAATGTATTACAACTGTTTATCAAGTCATTAATATTTGTAAGTGTAAGTTTATTGTGGTCTGTAGTTATAGACTATATTGCAAATGTCTACAAAAATTTAGTGGACATGCTTATCTTAGTGTTTTCTTTTTTTCGAATGTGTTTTCTTGGATTTTTAAGTAATTGAATCTGCTAAGCGGAGTTCTGGAATTTTGTTCAAATTTAAATAATTTTTTCAAATGTCTGGTATTGTTCAAATTCATTAGTAGAATATTTCTTACGGTGGTGAAAGCTGTTCATAATTAGTTATAAATTTGCTGGGAAATTGCACGAAATTTGTTTTTTATGCATTACTTCACATCTTTATACCTTTAATGGCTGTCAACTAATTCGTATTTATATAGTTTGCTCTCTGTCTGTGTTATTTTACGTATCTACTTCTTAGCCAGAAGTATATTATGGAAGTTATGGCTTTGATGCTCGTTTGATATTAAGAAGCAATGTATTTATGTTTGTATGCTTAGTAGGTACTTGGTAAAGTTGTCAACGTCAGTATTAAAGTAGTCTAAGTTGCCTAATTCATCGCCTGAAGAGTAGTCTGAAGACTGAAGATAGAACACATAATTGAGTAAGTGTAAACTTACTAGACGTTGACTTATCTGATTTGGCTCTTTTTGTTACTAGAACCAATTCTTGTACCATTTTATGTTATTGTGATCTCTTAGATAAGCCTAACAGCGTGAACAACTTAACAACAACAACAAGGGCGTCAAATTGTTTTCCTTTACATAATAGGCTTAGACGAGCAGGGCCTTTTCATTTATTTCCAGTCTCGTCATATTTCCAACATCGTATAGTTTACAAAGAATATTATGTTTCATTTATAATCCATTCTAGAAGTTTTTGGTTTCGTTTGCAATTTATCTAGCCGTATCGTTATTTGGCCGGAAAGCTCGAACAAGTTAACTTTTGTTTCGACAATATAAAGAGTGTAAAGCTTTCTATATGGCGAGGTAATGACTGGAACAGAGGAAAAGTTGTATTTCTGACGGGCTATTACTTAATACTTGTTCGGTCAAGGCGTTGATCCACAAGTAGAACTCAAATCGGCATTTCTCAGGTGTACGTCTGTTGTGCCACCGACTACACACTACCGAGTTACTCGTTATTTGACTACTTAATGTCACTAATTTTTAGTTGATGATGTGACAACACCATTCGCCCGTTTATCGAGTTCCATTCAGCAGCTAGTATCGCCATCACATCCAATCAACCTAATAATCCAATAAAATCTTTTATAGTAATTGACTAATAAATTAACTACTGCTCACTTAAGTAAACTTGAAAGCTGTTTGGAATCACCTGTGCTTATTTTTAAGCTTGATTGTTCCCATTTGTCCAGCAGTATTTTGTCATGTGAGAGAAGTTATACAAAGCTTTTCTTCTATTCGTACGATAGCAAATACGTTTTTCTTCGTTACTAAATGGAGTTTTCATGCAAAATATTGTCTTTAGTAGAGGAAGTTGTCATTAATTATATGTATCCGTCATTAATTAATTAATTAATTGTTAAATTATTTATCCACCAAGTGGTCTTGGCTTTTCGTCGTAGCGTATTGAATATAGTTTTCTTCTGGGAAAGGGAGTTGCAATTAACCAGTAGGTTTCTATTTTCATTTTTGTCTTTGTAATTTGAATTTTATATTATGATATTGCATTATTTTTTTATATTTTATTATAAAATAATTTTTCTTTTAGTATCACGCAGAATTTCCAATAAAAATTTCATTTAAAGGCTTCAAGGTTATTTTTTCAAAGTGATTTTTTTCAAGTTATTTCGCAATATAACTAAGTTGACTGTGTGTTTTTGATTTTGATTCTTATATTTATATAGTTCATAATTCTTAGGTGTCATTACCCTACCCCTGCCATTGATGGTATTTTTTTGGGGAACCCTATCAAATCCACGTCCGAGCAAATTTTTTTGGGTGGCAATGATAGCATACACTGAGTTTGTGGTAGGTTGCATTCAAACTAATGCTTTTTGTTATACAGCAAAGTGACAGACTATGTTGTAAGTAGTTTCTTTTTTCCTATAAATTGTTACAATCTATTGTAACTTCTGTTTCAGATTGTTACAAAATTCGTGTGTCAATTCACTATCTTTGATTTCAATAGTATTGCAACACAGTCGAAGCAGCAGGCGAACCCACTGACACTAGAAAAGGTTTTATGAGCATAGAATTATGTATTGAGCATTTTCGAATAGTTTGCATACATTTTTGTTTTTTTTTTAGCTTTTAGCTTTTTTTTATCGCATCGGAAATTTCTTGAAAGTATTTTTGCAATTCCAATTAAGGTTCTTGGTGTTCAACGCCAGTCGAATTTCGCAGCATACGATGTTTCTTTGTTGTTCGCTCTTTTCTTTCACAGATATATGCTAAGAAAGCTGGGACTTTGGAAGGTAGTTTCCACTTTGAAGTTTTTTATGATGTATAGTTTCATGTATGAAAGGTCTTATCATTGCTGACAATTGAATTTCAGGATGCAAATCTCACTGTAACTTTCCAAAATCTACAACCACAAAATGAAGGGAATATTTCGACGCAGGTTGAATGAATTACTCAATTATATTTTATTAATTCAAAGAAATCTTATTGCGACTAAGAAATATGACTATGTAATATTTGAAATTTACCAAAAATTACGGTCAGTAGACTATAGGTGAAGGGATTTCAATTTGTAGATTTTTTCCAGAATACTTGTGAAACTCAACAAGAATCAAAAACACAGCCATCAGTAATGGAAGGTGATCCGAGTGGTACTGCTGTGAGACCGTCCGGAAGTTTAGTAGTTTCACCTGCAGTGCCTCCACAAATTTCCACATCGATGGCAGTTGAGAGGCTAAGTAGTGAGCAGAAATTCAAATCGTGCTTTGTAAATGCTGTTATTGCATACATTATTTTTTTAGGTGAAAGCAGAGCTGGAGCTGGTTCTGATGCTAAGATACAGTCATCTAAATTAGTGTTACATGAAGCTGTAAAGACTAATCCTGAAGTACGAAGGAATCCCCTAAATCGCTTCATCACGCAGTTGTTTAAGCCAAAATTTCGTTATATACGGTTGGTTCAGGTATCTTTCTCGTCGGATAGCCGAACAATCAAAAACTATTATTTTTTCAGTGATCTGTATCCTATTATGTTTGGATTAGATGTAGTTGCGTTTCTTATCGTTGCCTTTGGGTATTCTGCTTTTGGTGAAGGTGGCTCAGGCAATGTTATTGGTGATATACAAGTAAGTTGAACCTACGTTCTACAGTTATTTGTCAAACAGCTGCGAATATTAGTATCGGAAAAGATGCGTCAATAGAAAACGGTTTTTTTTTTTACAAAATATCCATACCACGATGAGATTCGTTTTGTGTGAAGAATATTTGTACACTTATTTGAAACATACTTATGTAACGCATTGTTTACGTTGGTATTTCATTAAATTTATTTTTTCAACACCTTTATATTTACAGTCCAATCGAATTCCACTCACGTTTGTTGTGATGGTAATTGTAATGACTTTAATGATCATCATTGATCGAGGTTTGTATTTACGCAAATGGGTATATGGAAAACTTGCTTACCAATTGGTAATGATTCTTTTCCTTCATATATGGTTATTCTTCATATTACCACATATTACGCGGAGGTATGTTTGGAATGAAACCCTCAATCGTATGGGGTAACTTCAAAGTTTCTCGTTTTAGATCTGCTACTGAAAATACAGTTGCAAAATCATTGTACGTGGTGAAATGCATGTACCTGCTGGTGTCGGCATGGCAAATTCGCAATGGATATCCGCAATTGTGTATTGGGAATTTGTTAACACATGCATATGGTCTATTAAATATGATATGTTTCAAAGTGTATGTCGTACATGATTTTTTTTGTAGCACGGGTAATCTATGTGTAGATCTTCGTATAGGTTCATGCTGGTCCCATTTTTATTTGAACTTCGGACTGTCATTGACTGGACGTGGACTGATACTTCAATGCCACTTTTCGATTTCTTCAATATGGAAAACTTCTATACAGTAATTTATAATTTGAAGTGCGCTCGCACTTTTGAGAAGGTTGCTTCATTTTCAATGCTTTTTAGATTTCATGTGCAAAATTAGTCAATTTAGAACTACCCTTCACCTCAAGGAGTGCCGAAAGGTGTCATTGTTAAATACCTAATGGGACTACCAATGATTCTGTTGATTGTTTTTCTTGTTTGGTGTCCATTATTAGCGTTTTCACTCATGAATAAAATAGGTGAGGTGGACTTATGCTTTGTATACCTGTCTTGTAATGTTATTTTGCACATTATAGGTGACATTTCAATTCCCAACAGTGTTCGACTCAGTATTTCTCTTGAAGGTTACCCTGTGAGTTACATTTCTTCTACGTGTAAGTTGCGACTGCTTGATAATGTATTTCGTAGTAGGCTCTTTATGAAATCGAAGCGCAAGGAACTGAATTACACTCAATGAGTTCAGAGGATTTAAGGTATATCACAGACGCGATGAGTCGAAGGTAGGAAGGAATAGTTATTTTTCATCATATACCTTTTGATTTCTCACTAAGCATTCATTTCAAATTAGGTATTTAATTAAAAAGGCATTAACTGCTGCAAAGAGATTTCAAGCAAAGAAATAGAGGTTTTTAAATGATGTTTAATAAAATTGGTTTAAAAAAATTATAAGGTTTATTTAGACAGTATATTTTGTCTAATGTCGCTGGTATACGTTGATCCTGTATATTATTTCTGCCATATATATACGTATTTTAGATATTTTCCATCAACGAATGGAACTGATTCAATAAAACGTTCACGGGACAGTGTTTCGTTTCTGAGAGAGTATACTTCAAATGATATATTGGTAAAAACGTCACTTGTCTTTTCTCTTTTCGGTTTTTCCTTGCGTAATTTTTGAATTGACTTTTACAAAATGATTCACTTTGTTTAGATCATCAAGTGGAGATGTCAATGATTTCTGTTTTCCAGGTGGTCGATTTCCGTCCAGAGTCATCAATACCATGGGCCATATCAGAGGCATCTTTAAATGCTCTAATGTAACGGATCTTATCACATTTATGGTGTCAATTTCTCAACAACAATAAGTGATCTGATGTTTTTGCATTGCACGTTTGCTTTAAAATCTTTGAAGATAATCTTCAAAGAAGTCAAATACTGAGAAATTTGGCATCATAATCATTTCATACCAAAGCATTATGAATACTTATATTTCTTCGATCAAAAAAGTTGAATTTTTTGTGTAGGTAGATCTTAATATTTTGTTCCTGTGGAAGGTCGTCATAACACCTTGCTCCCCTGCTGTCGTAAAACTATGTTATTTTGCTAGTTGGCAACTCACCAGTGATGGTCACTTATTTTTCTTCCAATAAAACAATTATCAGAGTCCTTGAATTTTTCTGAGATACGATAATTTATACGCAAGTTTATGCGTCATTGTAATGCACATTGACGATATCAATCTATTTTCCGTCAAAACAACATCATAATTTCCTTATTTCTATATTCAGCGAGCAGTTGAAAGGAAATTCGTCTATAAAATTCATTGTGGCAATGGAATTCACGCGACCATATGACAGCAAAAAGAATCAAGAAACTCGTCACAGCGCTCAGTGGTCGATGGATCTCCAGAACAAGACATCATTACGAGACCAATGGATACGTGTCCTTCAGAATCCAGGAGTTAATGAAACTGTTGGTGCTACATGTCCGTAAGAAAATTCTTGAATCCTAATTTTAGAATTTTAGATTTTTTTACCGGAGACCTTTCCAAGCTATGTGTTAGTGCCTAATGAAGGTGTAGTTATGGTCCCAACACCCATTGTGTCAACTATACAGTACAATCAGGACAACTATCAACGCCCAGAAAATGCGTCTGAATGCGATTGGTTCGATGCTTTGCAAATGTCTTTAGTGAAATCATCAGTCGGGGTAAGATTGTGGTATTTATTTTATTTATTCTATTTATTATTATTTATTTATTATTTAATATTCATTTATTCTCGTTCTGCCCTTAAACGAATTATTGCTCTTGGTTTTGTTATTACGTCACTATTTTCATCGTCAAGATTTCCAATAATCTAATCTGTTACAACCAACGTTAATTGATTACCTACACCGTCACAAGTTTCAGAACACAAAAATAATTAGGGATTTTCTTTTCTTTTCTAATGAAGTGTACATAGTATGTTTGTACTTCATCTTTGAACAGCGATATTCATTTATTTTACATATTGTTGCACTTCACAAATATTACCTGGATTCCCGTTGATCCCTATCGCGCAAGGGTAGTCCAGTGAATTCTTTTCGCTCTAGGGATTCGTTGAGCATCATAATCCCTTTCTAGGTCCTTGGTGAAGAGGTCAGACCAGCGGGCTGGTGGTATGTACAGATCGTCATCTTAGTCCTTTCACGTTTAGGCAGCCTAGTTTGGCCCTGAGATTTTAGCAGCCTCTCTGTATTCGTCCTACCCGACGCTGCCGTACCGGGGGCTCTTTCGGAGTCAGGGGAATGAGGCTCCGTTTTTTTTACTATGTTTTGCGATTGTTCCCACGGCTAGCTTGCAGAGCTGTTCCGCGGGGGCTAAAAAGTTTAGTTTACTCATAGGCAGCTTGCCAGTCTATCCCGATGAGTGGACGGGAGTTTATTTGTTGGAGGCGACCCCTAACCGCCTCCCGCGTACTTCCTAGTCATTCGATTGCGGGCTTTTGGCCAAATCGACAAGCAGGATACAATCTATATACACATAAGCACAAGTACGTACGCATACATAAATGTTACTATGTGCATACAGAAGGTATGAGTCGACCAGCACAGCAGAATCGAGGAGTCCATCCTATGAATCCACCCGCGTCTCAAGGCAAGTACACGGGTCGCTTTAGGTCCGCGATTCACCCCCTATCCGCCACCTGGGGTCGCGCCACGTAGCCTCGCGACTAACCGGCTTGAGATCCCTCAGCGAGGGAGATCCGTGGACTTCACAAATATGTGCAAAGAAATTTGGTTTTCGCCGATTAATAACAAGTGTGTTTTATAAGAGGAAGTTTTTTCAATATTATTGTGAATATTATTACATATAATTTGAATGATTCTCAGAAATGCTTTGGTAAAAACTCACTGTTATATGTATTTGTAACAAACAGTTTCTGTAAATTATTATTGAATAGTGGGTGATTTCAGAATGTCTGGGTTGTACAAGCAAAGCATCCACCACAGTATACAAATGTCTATTTTAACTCATCGAACATAACGTACGGAATACATCGCGATCGCAGTTATGTTCAAACTGTGGCGTTTGTTGACAAAGCATTTCCGTCCTTCTTTGCAAAATATCTCCAAGGAGGGTGAGTAATAAACATTGTGATTTTTTAGGTCTAATTAAACCATAATCCTGAGAAACCTATTTCATAGCGTCATTGCCATGTACGTCTCAGTAACAATTGTTGTCAGTCGCATAGTTCGTTCGATGTTTTCCACTCCACCGACAAGTGTGATGGTGTCAGAAATTCCAAATCCAGATTTTTTGTTAAAGATTTGCCTCGACATATATCTTGTGAGAGAGGCAAAAGATTTCTTTCTTGAGCAAGTTAGTTAGATTTCTTTATTCTCTTTCAGTTCTATTACTTGTTACATTTATTTTTGTTAAAACCGAGAAAATTAAACACATATGTATGGCTTCCGCATGTCCATTGAGTTATTTCCTATAGGATGCTAATACTTTAGTAGCTTACATAGGTATGTCTTTCATTCTATATAGAATATTTTTTTCAATTTAGCTGAGAATACACGAATTTTTTCCATCATTCGTGTATATTTCGATTGCAAGCGAGATTTTTGTTTTTATAATCGGCATTTCGATCATTGTTATTTAGAACATTCATATTCAATTTTCGTAAAGGGAATTTTAATGTGATGGTCGCCGCTAGTTACCATCCTAATTCAAATTTAATTGCTTATTTCTTGTGGTGAATGAATTTACTCAATTCATTTTTCTACGTAACATGTTTCCGAGGTCGGTCAAATTTCGCAGACCTAGGTATCACTGAGTAAAGGCTTCTAGATAAATTTTACACAAGGTTTGAGTGATTTATATTTGAATTCAAATTATGTTACTCAATTATGAGACAATCAATAAAGTTATAGTGAGAAGCACACATCAGTTGAATAGTTCTAGTTTTAAAACGTAAACAATTTTGATTAAACGTTAGGTCATTCAGTAGTGTGCACATATTTTTTTTGTTTGGTATGGTTTTTACAAAACGTGATATATTGCAGGATCTGTTTGCAAAACTAATATTCTTATTCCGATCTCCTTCAACATTAATAGAATGGACGCGACAAAAGCCGAAACGTGACTAATTTAACCTGCTAGCCGTGTATATGAAACCTTCTACGAAGTTTTATCCAATGTTCATTCTTTTTTCATATGTTTAGCTTCCATTATTAATAATACAATAGGTTTTATTCTGTTTTCATATCATTGTCATTTTTTCATATCGTACACTTGCCTCAAGCATCCTCAGCGACGATACTTTAGTATTATCTAGTACATGTATTTTTCTCGAACCCTCATAACGTGATTGTCTCTTTCCAGATAGTTATTTTTGTACCCCTAGTACTCGAGTTTTCAAAATTAGATATTCCAAAGATAACTCATATATTTTATCGGTCACAATTGAATGATCGAAAATCAGTAAAAGAAAATTCGACGCGATTCGTATAAATTTTGATATTAACCCTTAACTTTTTAATATTTCATTGTCCTTGCACTAATTTCATACATGTTAAATATCAGATTATAAGCTTTCGAACAGTCATTATTTCAATTTTTCAAATACGCCAAATCATATGTGATTTATTTTTTACAGAGTTCTTCAATGTGATGCTGATTTCTTAAAAATAAAGGTGTTTAAAATTTAAGTAAAAATTGTTCAACAAAGCTTGTTTGTGACAAGAGCATCTTTGACTAGGGACAATAAGTTTGATCTATGTCATAAATGATTGTTTTCAAAGGTTTATATACTTATTGCAATCCAAACATGAGAGGAAGATTCAATCACTCAACCTAACTATTGTTCTGCGTCAAATACGACGGTGGACTTTGGAAAGGAAAGAACTCTTGGTGTGTCGTGGAAAAACACTCAGAATGAATGCCTGTTTTCTACAAACACGACATCATTACAATTTTGTGAAAGCAAGAACCTTATGAATAGCATTTGCAGCTAAAAGTTATTAGGCAGGGAATGTATATTCACGTCAAAACAGTGCTTTTATAATTCGGTATGCCTACCTTTAATTGCTTTATTGTACTTGTACTGCGAGAGAAGCATTTCTATCTGGTTAGCAATTTAGTTTATGATGTATAGAGTGATCAGATGGAATTAATATGCATACTGGAATCTTATTCAATACTGGCAGCATGTCGTCTTACATATTCCTGTATATTCCTTGGGTAGACTGGAAAGTATTCAAAATTTTTCCATGAGCTCATTCACAGCTAATTGTGTCAAGGAGTCGTTAAATAACAGAGGAATCATCACTGGGGATCGACTGTTCATGAGGATCATCTAAGTCACATAAGAACTTTTTTAAATAACGAACTAGTTTTTTTTTGCGTTCGAGCTTACTAGTTATTACTTTTTCTTCTGAAGTCTCAATGTACTTTTAATGACGTTTTTCTGATAGAACCATATCAATCGTTTTGTTTTAAGCCGTAGAAAAAGTGACAAAATTTAATCCGTTTGCATATCTGAATCCATATATCGTTAAGCTTCATGGTCAATTGGGGAAAAAAGAAAAGACGTACCATAACTGAATTTTGTACTAATATGCTGGAACAGGTGAGTTCAGTTGGTATTGAACCTAGTTGTTCGAAAACATGGGATTAGTTTACAACGTGCTCATGCGACCGCGAATCTGATCCGGGGTTCCGTATCACTCACTGTAGCACCACCACTATGCTACGCGCCTTCTTCGATCCAAAACTGAATCCTGATTTGAACTAGCAAATTTTCATGCTAAAGAATATGGAATAATGAACATCATATTCCACAATTTAAAAGAATATTCATGTAATAGGATTACATTTACACTGCTGAGAAAGTTTGGTTAATAAAATTAATTATTCTGGTACAAATAAAAAAGGCGATAGTGGTCGCAAAAATAGTGACAAAAAGATTCAGTTTTTATCATCAGTTTATTTTTTATGGTTGATGTTTCAAGATGATAATTCGATCGATATTATTCTAATAGGTCTCCACTTTCTGATTGTTTTTTATTCGTGTAGTTTTTGGTCGTGGGCACAATCGTTCTAGAATGCTGTGACGAATATGAGAAATATAACAAATATAAGCAATCCAAGTTAGTAAAGTTGTTAAATTGAGAACAATCGCAGCAATCATGTCTAAAATCTGAACATAAAAATGATTTATATATACAAAATATATTTTGTGTAAAAGCAAGTATACGGTAGCAATTGTCGTAGCGTCATGACCAGCCTGACAGTAAGACGTGAAACAAAAAATAAAAAGGAAAATATGCAATTAGGAACTAACAGGATTCTCATTTCTCAATAAATCTCTTACAAATATGGACGCAGCAGACGGTATAGCTAAAATCAATGGCAATATGCAACATATGAAAAATACTCGAAATATCATCGGATCCCAATAGTATCGTTGAATACACTGAAAAATGAACAGTAATGCATATGAATCACAATTGTTGTTGTTGTTATGCTATGGCTTTCATGGTGTTCTTCTTCTTCGTAATTGACTATGCATTACAAACGGTTTAGCTGGGCTAGCTTGAGGACTTCAGGAAATTGATGACTACTTCAGCACATAGCTTCCCACTTTAGTACTGCACACACTGGCTTCTACCGCCTTAAAATTTATGCGGCAGAACAATTGGTGAGAAGCGTCTAAATCTCAGTCTAAGCGGAATGGCAGCTGGAACGAACATAACGAATACTCCAAATATACAATATAGAGACTATTTTCCTGAGAGGCTGATTAAAACGATCTGTGAACTAGTTGTGCGAAGATTTCGCAGGAAGCACAACCATTAAAATAACCAGATAAGGAACCAGTAGAACAACCAGACAAGGACTGAATGGACCGCATCCAAACGATGTCAAATGTCATTGAACTGTATCTTATGCCTCCTGTGCGCCTCTTTTTCAAATTCTTTCGAGCCCTTGCCATTTTAATAGAAAAAAGAGCTTCGCAAGGTGATATCACATTGCCGAAGCTGCTTACTGCCGCATTGCAGTGGATTGTGAAGCAACCTCATCAGGGCAAGCAGTGCATACATATTGATGGGAAATTCTTATAAAATCGTCGCTTAGCAGATGGCATCGCAATTTCTCCGAGAAGTAGCAATGAAACAGGGACAGTGATAGTTGGATGAGTTTCCAATTACCCACTTACCTAAGACGTTCATAGAACACAAGAAACAACACTACGGAAGAATTATATAGAAGAAAGAGACCAGCGTGGGGTCGCATTCGAATTTCTCAAAGAGGTCACAGTCTGAAGACTTCGCGCTTTCCTTTTTTATTCGACAGTCCTCTCAGCACCTGTTATGCAGCGAATTCGTGGACTGATACTTCAACCCCACGGATCTCCCTCGCTGAGGGATCTCAAGCCGGTTAGTCGCGAGGCTACGTGGCGCGACCCCAGGTGGCGACTAGGGGGTGAATCGCGGACCAAAAGCGACCGTGTACTTGCCTTGAGACGCGGGTGGATTCATGGGATGGACTCTTTGATTCTGTTGTGCTGGTCGACTCATGCCTTCTGTATGCACATAGTAACATTTATGTATGCTTATGTGTATATAGATTGTATCCTGCTTGTCGATTTGGCCAAAAGCCCGCAATCGAATGACTAGGAAGTACATGGGAGGCGGTTAGAAACACGACT
>KN716479.1:118638-132501 GCA_000816705.1 Dictyocaulus viviparus | reverse complement strand
TTACATGAACACGGACATTTACTACATGTCAGAAAAGATGAAATATAGAACATGAATACGTACATGTTAGTCGGTAATGCGAATACATATTGTTAATTACCACTCTTTATGGTTGGAGGGCATACTTCAGCCTTTCAATTTGTAAATTGTTTAAATTGTAACTAATATGTAAGGGATTTGCCTAAAGTGTTGTGAAACGTTAAATGTGAAGGATGTGAGATTAAAGTAAGTGGCTTATATAGACTATGCAATAATCATCGTGCAAATTCTGTGTAAGCCTTATTATGAATGTATAGATTTTGAATCTACACGGCTGATAATTACCGATTGATTCCAATAATGTCCATGAAATAGTGTTTTTGGAACTGGAAATGAAAAGCGAATTGTTATATAGTAATGTATATACGTATCGCAATAAGTAGACACTAAATCTTTTATAATTGTTCTAACGAGTGCAAATATAATTTCATCATGAAATCCTATGTACACTAGATTCCTTACAAGTTTACTATCAACTTTTGAGAACTTACTATCAAATTTTGAGAAGGAATAAAATATCTTTAGATATCCATCTTCAGTGCTGGTCAGGTTATAAAAGGTACACGCATATATTTTTTTACTCACAATCAGTGCTACCCTTTCTTTATAAAGTCGTCCGAATAGGCTATATTATAGATACTGTTCAAATTCTGATAAGTGTTTGATACAGGCATTTTAGAAACGATACCTGTACCGCATTTTACCTTATTTTGGGGAAATCGAGTAGAAAAGGAGCACTGTTGAAATGTTATTGTTCTGAACAAATCATCACGTGTACACAATAACTACATAACTAAGTAACAGAAGTATATGTGTGAAACAAGTGAAAAGTAAATCCATGTAAATAAATCTGAAAATTCTCTTCACATCCGTCCTTTCATTGTGATAATAAATGCGAAGGAATGTTTACTATCATGGTTATAATAATCTCAAGATTACCTTCAACTCCTTGTGGTATTATAGATACCAGAGCAAAAAAATCACCTACTCTACTTCAACCAACCTTTTGTTTGACATTAGTCAAAAAACAAAATCTCATCATAGACCTAATTGCAACTTGTAATCTGATTTCACTAAATGAATGAAATACTCCATATGATTGATATAATAATCCACTTAAATTTAATAATTTCAAACAAATATTTTCAATTATTTCTAAGAATAAAGCAAGAATATTACAGAAACAGACTAATGAGAAAATAGTAAGCACTACCTTTTAAGGATATCTTTAGCCCTCGTGTCATCAAGCGCTATTCCAAGCTCATTGCAAAAACTTTTAATCTCACGAACATCAATATGTCCTGCAAGTATACCTCGAATATGTGTAGATAAACTGAATACGTATATATATATATATATATGCATATACATATGTATATGATAATGAGCATGTCCTCATATAAATGCGCTATCACGCACATTTATAAATATCATATGAGATCATTTTGAGTACCTAACACCAATTCAAAAGAGGTGTGCGAAAGTATGCAAAAACACGTGTAAATGGATATAAGTTCATATATACATTCGATCATAGATATACGAATGACACTAGTTTATCAATATATGGCACAAATAGAATTGCAAAATGACTAAACATTCTAAGTAGTTGGCGAAAATGCGTATCAAGATTGCATAATACTTTTGTTAACAAGTCTCACCGTCATTATTTTTATCCAGATCCTGAAAAATAACTTCCAACCTTTTTTCGTGTTCTACAACATATTTTACAAAATCACCAAAGTCCACTTTGTCTTCCTTCCCAGAAGTGAGACGCGCCATTAATTTCTTAAGACATTTAAAATTATGTGACGCTTAACAAATAGAAATGAAACACTTGCCGGAGCAAGACGTGATGGAATATGAGGCATTTCATGTTTAAGGGCTGCGGTTAAATCTCTAATATCCACGGAGCCATCATTGTCAATATCGAGGCGATCATACAATTCGCGAAGTCTAAACTAATGAACATATGACAAGTGCAAAAACAAATAAAATAGAACAAAAGATTTGAATCACTGCCACCGTCTCTCTTTTTCAGGTGATAGTCCTGACAAGGCTGCGTGAGTAGCTATAGCGGTTTCTTTAGGAATCGAAGCCTAAACGGCTGTTATACTTGTCAAAAAAATATGTTAAGAACAGTTTTAAAGTAGAAAAAGACACGAGCTCAAATAATGCGCACAGAACTTGGTACATATCACACTTAGTAGCATCATAAAGCAAATACTATTCTACAAAAAAAAACAACACAAAAAACAACAAAGAAAAGGTTTTAAAGCACCCGAAATTTAACTATGAATGGGTAACTTCAATGAAATCATAATAGTTGAGTATTGAAGTAGGATGATTCACTTACGTATTTTTCATATTATAATGGTACAGAATTTTTGTCTACCAAAAATTATTGTGTAACTAAAGTACTAAGAGACTCCCATGACACTTTTGAAGAAGACTAATTCCTTTGCTTAATCGCTGTAAAGTTGCACAAACATATTTCAAAAAACTATTTACAGTCCAATTGTTCTAAATTGAGCAAAACTTTGTGTGGAAATTTTTTCGAGCGAATGCAGATGCAAACTTATGGAAAGTAAGGGATCTCACGCATCTAGCAATACCATTGTTCTACATTAGAAAAAGCTGATGCATTCAAGCATTTTTGAATACATAAAGCTACACAACAAAGATCAGAAGACGTCGGAACTTTAAAATACGGAGACTCGAAATATGGGGAAAATAGTCCTAGTGTTGTTGGTTGTTCTAAATAAAATGACATACTTCTGCTAATAATTAAAAGAGACATCCATACAAGGCCACGAATGCCGTGAAATTGTAATATAACGTCGATGTGTTTGAATCATATGGTACAAAAAGTAAAAAAAAAAAATATACAAACCTGTATGAGAGGCGTATGAGTATGCTTTCCTGGAGACAGCAACGATTTAATATGTTTGACATTCACATTGTGAGAGTCAACCATTCCATTAACTGCTTAAAAACCACCAGCTTAAATATAGCAGACCTCTTTCATGCAAGTTTACACCAAATAGAAAAAAACCTATTTCTTCATCATTTTTTTCTCGGCATGAAGCTGATGCTTCTGAGAAATATCCGCTTCTGGACGAGCGACTTTCAGAAGAAGAGTCAGTGTGAACCATTTGAGAAATCCTTAATATCTCTCGATATTGAAACGTTAGTGATTTCCCTTTCAGTAAGTATGAGTACAAATTTTTAATGTAAATCAGTTATAATTGACATTGCTTACCAGTGTGTACAAATTAGTGTATTGTTTCAACTGAAATTAATAAATATAAAGATAAACAAACGAAGACCTTCAAAAGGGATTCATAAGAACAGATGTACCCACATCGAGAACCGTAAACTGAAAGTGTTAAAATTGAGGCTTAGGCTTTAAATAAAGACCATATATAATATATTTAAATAAAGGCTTTAAGAACCAATTCACAACGTCCAATGAACGTAGAAACATAAAATGAAATACTCCAAAATTTTTTCACAAGCAGAAAAGGACTCAAATAATTTTAATCTTTTCACTTTATTACACTTATTTACACAGTTACAAGATTTTGAACGATAAACGTTAACGATCCAAATAAGTATACTCCCCAAGAGTGACAAAATCAGGAGGAATGTTCGATTAGTAAAAATAATATCATCGTCATTTTCAGCAGGTTGTACGTAATTTCTATAGCTAACATAATCTTTATACGTGTTTCGACACATGTGTAATTTGTTTTTACACAGTTTTATTCTTTATGTATTAATGCTATTTATAGATGGCAACGTGTATCAGTTCATGGTACGAGATTCGCAGTATTTTGGACGGACTCAACAGAAAGCTGTTGAAGAAACCCAATTTGTCTCTGGCAATTACACAGCTTAATTCTCTTAGTCTTAAAATGCAGTGAGATTATTTTTCTATTATGGAAATATAACGGTGTTTTGTGCAAAGTATTGAAGTGGTTTTCAAGGAATCATTGATATGAGGAGAAATCATTTCTATAGTTCATTGAGTGCGCTAAATGTTTGTTCCGATTCACACATTAGAACGTATATTTGATGATAAATTGTATTTGAAGTCCTTATACAGTAAGACGATCCGTTGTGACGGGAAATGGTGGCGTACAATGAAGCTTTCTAATGCTTCAGTGAATTTTGACCTTGCAACTAAATCTGGTCAGTGGTCACAGTATTCAAAATGCTAAATTTAATCATGCAACTTTACGTTTATTTCGAAGCCTGTGGCTATCGTACTAACTGTGTTTGTTATGAAATTGATTTAGTCTAGATTACTTCATGTTTCACACATACAAGTGCATGAAGGTATTGTTTAAGAAAAAGTTACTTGCTTAAAAATAGGAGATGTAGTTGTTCCGTAGTAATAGATGGATTTATGCTTTTGCTTATCCAAGTATAGGTAACGTAGTCCAGTGGTGCCTCGTGTGTCACATAAACGTTGTTTGTAGATCAATTCCTATTCATATTGTTGGAGTCTTCGCAGTAAGATGTCAAGTATCCGAAATAAGATTGCAGTAATGTGTATGTATGATCTGCTATTGTCTTAGTTTTCAGCTAAATAGTGAACATTGTTGGTTCCATATAGTGTGGAAAGAACTCATAACGCAGAGTTGCTTCCTTTTTCCAGAGATGAAGAATTAGCACGACATTCAGTAATTTGCCATGCAGAGCAAGCAAGTATCTATCAAAAAATGGGAAACCATAACGAGGAGAGGAAACAATACCTGGTTGCCGCTCATTTACTTTCCGACACTTTTCAAATAAGTGTGAGCAACAGAAGTCGAAGTGAGTCGGGTAATTCGTAGTTCCTATACTATCCTATGCAAAGCATTTCGTTCTCTTTACTTGCAGTAACTAGAGATTCTAACTCAATATCAGTTTTGCTTATTGAGAAATGCTTATTCAGTAGGAATTGCACATCTATATCATAAAATTATATTTCTTTCTGACTAAACATCGCTCTTTAGTTCAGACCTATTTTCCTGATGAAATTGCTGATTTCTATTCAAGATCTATCAAGCTATGTTTGGATATGAAGGCTACCAGATTGGCTGGTGAGCGTATTTCTATTATTTAAAAAATGTTGATCATAAAGTCCAAGTAAAATGTGTACTTTCGAGTATTTGAAAATAAAGAAGATAGATTACACACTTCGTAGGATTATCAATCGATGGCTTTTTGTAGGATTTCTATATAGAATATGGAAATATACAGAAAGAAAAAATATTATATAAAGTTGCTTTAAATAAGTAGTGGAACGCTTTATACATATCAATATGGGGAAATAAATGTCTTACAATGCCATTCTAAACATACTATGAATTTCTATACCTGTTAACGAATAACATTGCAGAAAATGCTCTTAAATTGTGTCTATGGAATTCCTTAAACAATTTATGTCTATGTGCAATTATCAAAACCTGTACTTTTATTACTCGGAAATTAATTTGTTCAGATTTTTGTGGAACTTAGAAGCTCTACGTTTTCAATTTGTCAATCGTGAATTTCTTACAAAAATTTTGCTATTTCTAAGATGTATTATGCTTTCAAAATTTTTTTGTTCGGTGTTTAATTTCTACAGCTGTAGATAAACGGCACTGTTGCAACAGTGGGTGTATTTGAACATGCATATATATGTCTAAGATTTTTTTTTTGCTTTTGCAAATTTTTCTTTTTTATTTTATAGATGAAAATCATCATGCTTACTATGGTAATGACCATGTTGAACGGTAGTGAAGCGCCTGAAATACCCTGTCTTTTTTTATCACAAAAACACATGAAAAACTTATGTTCATTTTTTTGCCAATATTCTTCTATAAATACTTTTTGTTTGGATCGATTTTACTGCTTCATTTATCAATTCGTTTATGTTATACGCCGTAATACATACTTAAAAAGTGCAAACATTCATAAGTCAAAAATTTTTGAAGAATCCATTATTCATAATCGGTTGTTGCCGACAACGACACAATCGCTAGGACTGTTCTGATATCTTATTTAGGGATTATAGGACTCCATCGTTTTCCAGAATTTAAAAACCATGCCTATATTTTGTATTTTAGGATGTGTGTGAAGAAACAAAAATTTTTTAGAACACAAGCAAGCAAACCAACCTTGTATTTTTAGATTATATCACTACATCCGAAAATTTATGCTCTGGGTATAACAATTTCATTTTGACCAATGCTTAGCCGCCATGACTTAGACAAACACACCACTAAGTTTAATGATAGGTTTTTATCACGTGTTTTATATATTTTTCACGTACAAATAATATGAGGAACAGCTATGTGAGGATTTTTAAGCTTGTTTCTATTTGTGTTTTCACTATACCGTGAATAAACTTTAAGATTTCAACAGTTTTGCTATACTTTTGTTCAGTGAAGTGCCAGATATCATGCTGATTAAACTTATGGTATCTATATGGATTTAGATACCTCTTATATTTCCTTATTTGTATTCAATGAAAGTTACCTTAGTAATCTTTCTGCACGATGTGTTATAATGTATTGGTTCAGAATATACACATAAAGTATCTAGTTAGATTGTAAATATTTTAATTCGATATGTATGATACACTTTTTTAAGGATTGATATCATTGGAAGCCGCAAAGGTCTTGACAAGCTGTGAACATTTTGCAATGGCAATTGATCACGCTGAAAGAGGTCGTAGCGTATATGTATATGTGTAAAAATATTGGTATGCTCGATTATATATGGTTCACTTTAGCTGTCTCACTTCTTGAAGGTGAATTTTTCGCACATACTCGAGCTCTATATTGTCTTGCAACCATACATTTTTGTTTGTACCAGTACGAGCACCTTCTCTCTGTCATAGATGATCTTTGGGTAACTATAATGAAGAATAGGCCAAGGTAAGTAATTCTTCATTTTACGGAAGCGTAATCCAATATCTGAATTATATTGTACATTTCAGAAGATATCTTTTTGATCAAAAAAATTTAGTGAGTCTAACACTCTTGTATTTTTTGAATAACTAAGGTATTTACTATTGTTACCAGCAGTCTTGTTATTGGTTATGAGTTTCTAATCTTGATATATTACTCGGTATTAAGTAGTTGATAGAATATATTTGAAAAAACGTTAAATATCACATATCAAGGAGTTCGGTATTGACGTGGTTTTTTTCGAAAAGAAGTTCAGTCATATGCTTATTCTTTAAAGCCGTTTTGAAACCTATATGTTCTTTAGACGGGTCATCACGTTTCAAAAATTGTCATTACGTCCACTTTCATTTTAGAAGTTCAATTGGTCGTCGAATGCTGAAGGATTTAGAGGTGATAACTGTTTTGATCATGCAAAGAACCAAGGTGAGAGGTGTTGGTTGTTTAACATGAGTCCGTTTATGTCATATTTAATTAAATTGTTTTAGCTTTGCCCCAGTGGTCGACACAGAGTATTCAAAAATCTTTATGAAATTAATGGTGTGAGAGCTCTTGCTGTGGTCAGTACTTTTCACTGTTGTAGCGATGTTTCCAAAACTTTTTCTGACGAGGACTGTTTTTTATTCTCAGATAGGATAAGGATAAGTGTTGCAGTAATTTATTTTTTTTGTAGATGCACCATTACTTTTTGTCTTGACGTTATGCTGTAAGTGTTCAAATGAGAATAGTCTATACAATAAATTAAGAAGACCAGTCTGTTGCGAAGTTACTGATGCTCACCCTCCCAGACTATTCTACTACCAACTCACCGATTCCTTAAGACTTGAACCCGAGTATACGTTATCTAGAGGCATGTGGCGCCTCTTGTTACTGCACCACTTGGCCCTCTATTTTCAAATAGTACTTGATTACTAGGTAGTATTATGGTTTTCATGGTCTGGAAGTTTCCCATAGAAAATAGCTACATAAACAATACCATAAAAAAGGCGCTGCAATGTTTTCTTATTTGCGATTTTAACAAATGTTTCAGAATTCCGCAAACTTGCATGCAGTAGACAGTTCCTCTTTGTCTCCTCGGGAATATTCTGATTTCAAGAACTTTCTTAGCTTCCTATCTATGGGTAAAGTGCGAGAAGCGAAAATTCTTCTATTCAATCATTTCTCAACGCCAAAAGAAACACGTAGTCTCCCACCTGTACAGTTGAAATTTGAATTCCTATCACCACTTGGCATCCAAGTCATATGTCATTTTCTGGACGAAGGTCTAGTAGATTACGGAGGGTGATAATAACTGTTTCTTATATTAATAGAAAGAGTTTACGTTTCATTATGATAGTAATTTTTTCCATCCACCTCTATGGCTTTGTAATTTTTACATACCATTATCAACATATTTCCACTTTTGTGCTTCGTATTTTGAGAAGGCAGTTTTTATTTGATATGCCTATTTTTTACTAGGATTGTTATTATATTATTGTATTAATTACTAAATAAAGTGTAGTGAGCAAAATGTTCTTTCTATTTATAATAAGGGTAGTGAACGTATATATTCCTAGTTACATTTATCTATGTTAATCAAGAGTGAGCGCGTGATGTGCGCTTTCAGGATGAGTGAAGTAGATCCGTCTTTTACTGACTTTCTGCCACCATCTCAGTTAAAACTGGACATGTTTGCAATAGAAAAGAGGATAGGGAAAGGAATGTTCAGCGAAGTAGGTCTTCAATATTTTCATATGGTTAATTTTCACTGTAATAGTATTCTATTAGTAGATTAATGGGAATAACGGATCATTGTAATAGATATTCGCAATACAGTTGAGATTCTAGCCATCTTTTGCTAAGAAGAGAATCGTGAAGTCAAACTGGTGGCGTAGTACAAACCTAGCATTAACAGTAGTTTGCTTTCGTACGATAGCGAAATGATTTTTAAGGCTATTTTGGTAAACCACATTCCTTTTTATCATATAACATAAAAGTGTGCGTGTATTTGTAGTGAAATTTACTGGTTGAGTTGAAATTTGTGTGTTAATTTGGCAATTTGTAGGTTTTCCGCGCTAAATGCGGATGGAACGGTCAAACAGTTGCTTTGAAAAAAATTCAGGTTTTATTTGGAACTGTTTTAAATGAAAGTGTCATTCTTTAAATTCTTTCTACTACAATCCAGGTTTCTGAAATGGTTGATCAAAAGGCTCGTCAAGATTGTCAAAAGGAAATTGATCTTTTGAAGCAGTTAAATCATGTCAATGTTATCAGGTTCTTTTTCTAATGTAGATTTAAAATTTCACTACACGTTTGAATAGAGTTCTATAAAATTGTTGCTACTTTTTTAAAGATATTACGCAAGCTTCACTGACAATAATCATTTAAACATCGTACTGGAGCTAGCTGAAGCAGGAGATATGAGTCGAATGATCAAAGTTCTTTGTTTTTTTTTGTCTCTCTCTCTCTCTCTCTCTCTTACTTGATCTCTTCTGAAATCCGTCTTCATAATTTATTATTTCACCTTTTTTCAGCATTTCAAGAAAAATGGTCGATTAATTCCTGAACGAACTATTTGGAAGTATTTTGTGCAATTGGCTAGAGCTTTAGCTCATATGCATTCTAAGCGTATAATGCATAGAGGTATTCAGAACTTACTTAAATTTATAATGAGACAATGTTTATTGTTTTCATGTTCAGATATTAAACCTGCGAATGTATTCATAACTTCTGAAGGGCTTGTGAAATTGGGTGACTTGGGATTAGGCCGCTTTTTTAGTTCAAAAACTACAGCAGCACACTCCCTTGTTGGTACACCTTATTATATGGTTAGTTTTAAGTGCACATTAAAAGCAATAAGTATACATATATTCTGTTCTCTTAGAGTCACATTTTAGTCTCCAGAACGTATTCAAGAGTCAGGTTATAACTTCAAGTCGGACCTCTGGTCGACAGGATGTCTGCTATATGAAATGGCAGCGTTACAGTCGCCATTTTATGGCGATAAAATGAATTTGTATTCATTGTGCAAGAAAATAGAGAGTTGTGAATATCCCCCTCTCCCCGCTGATATATACTCATTCCAGGTTTCAGTTTTTTTTTTTTTTTTTGAAGTGGTTTTGTACAGCGAGAATTTTGAGAATACTTAATTCTAATGTGTTTTGCACTACTAGTGTCCAATTGTGTCTAATTATTTAGCTCCGAATCCTCGTCTCACATTGTATTTGTTGGGATCCTTCTCGTCGTCCTGAAACAGCACAGGTCTTGGAAATATCGGAGAAAATGAACTATCACTTTCAGCAATTGCCAGGACACCTTCCTATTTCTAAATAGGTTGTAGATACCATGAGAACGAATAATATGGCAAACTCAAATTGCTCTTAGAAGTTTTATCATCGCTAACTGATATTCTCTGTCAAGTTTCAATGTATCTAACTCTCCATACATTATATGTAGCTTTGTTTTACATATGTAATTCTTGTATACAGGCATTTCTACGTCATTAATGTCCTAATTTTCTAATAGTAGTGTAATTCTGTGATAACATTAGTTGCGGGAAACAAATATTGTGCCAAATCATTTTTATTATGTACCCTAGATCCGAATGTGTCATTCATCGGTTTGAAACAAAATACGAATTAGAAATGTTATTTGTAATACAATGTTGACTTGAAGGGAATCCTTCAGATTCTATGAAGTAGTTAGCTGTATGTTGTTCTCCACGTTGTTTTACTACACGTTTTTTGTGGTAATACTACTGTGTATAAAACTACTCAAGGCTATAAATTGATGTGGTGCTTTCATGAAGGATAACGGAGAAAGAATTTCTGGTTAATTTGGTTCAAATTACTTTCTATGTACATGACATATTAACACATTCGTTGAAATCTCAATATGGAAATACCTATTGTAGGAAAAAGGCGTTTGACATTTGAAGAAATAGTGCTTGCGAGATCTAATACGAGAAATACTTGTACTTCTCAAGTACTGGCGTGTTTGTACTGATATTTTAAAAGGTTTCCATAACCGTGCTGTATATATAACGCAGTATTTTGAGTGAATGAGACAATATTACGTAAAATTTGATATATAATGGGACACGCAGTAAGCTTCGCAGTGATTCACAGACCCATGCAAAGCTTGCAGCCGCCCCAGGGCTACCAAGCGCGCCAGCTACTGTCTTGCCCGCTCATTGTGTTAAATTGACTTGACATCTACGTCATCAGTATCAAATAGAGAGGTTTTTTTATATATTGGTAAATTGGCTATTGCTTTTATGCATGTAGTGTGTATGTGTACATGCCCAAAACTTACATAGGAAGCAGCCACATTCGATATGTCTAGTATTATTATATCTTATACATAAGAAACTTCCACGTCGTCAACGCGAATTTCTTTTGATCATGGACACAGTCAAGCAGAAGCCAGTTTAACTTCCATTCTCCAGTACCTTCGTGAAGGATGTGATCTTCCCGCAGCCCGTGGTCTTCCTGTATTGCATTTCATGTTAAGTAAAATCTGTAGGGTTACGGCTTGTGATCATCCACATCATTTATATACATCAACTGTCCGGCCCACTTAATCTTCGATAGCTTGTAGTGTACAACAGCGTCGTTGGTCTTTGATCACTGACATAGGTCAGGATTTCGAATTCCCTCTCACTTTCTCGATACGGGAAACGCTTAGCATCAACTTTTCGACGAAACGCTGGATGCGCATATTCTCATTCTGCTTTCTAGAACATATGTTGAGGGAGAAAAAACCATGATATCGTAAAGATGGTTGCTGCTTCTTTTCTTTTGTTAAGCTCTAGTGCTGTGTCGTTCATCATATTGACCTCTCAAACTTGATACAATTAGCTCGAGCGTTGCAGTATATGCTTCCCGTTCAGTGTAAATGGTGCATCAGAGTTTTATCCGTTTCTCGTGGATATTGTTTCATTGAAATTCGGACTTGAGTTCAGTTTCATTACAGATAGTTTGAAAATAGTTAACGTTTCTTCTGCTAAGTCGATATCTTCTATCAACATAATGCGATCACTGAAGTCAATATGGTGAAGTATTTAGCCGTCAATTTTTACTACTATGTAATTCTGGCTATCGCTTAACATTTTAAAGAGTAGCTGTGAATAGCTGTTACGAAATATTATTACATCGTGGAACTCTATTTTTTTTACGTTGGTGATGGATGATAATCACTAATTTGGAAATAAAAATTTGATCTAGTAATGAGAAGTGGAAATTTTGCATAACTCGTGAAGGACCTTGATGTATGTCGTGAGGAACGTTTTTAAGTCGTATTTTTGAGATAGAGGAAAGTAAAACAGTGCCGTTTTTTGTTGTTTTGTGGTACTTGGATGATTATTCGAGTATGTTCCATGGTGTCTGCTCCCTTTCGGCACCCAGTTTGCACGTGTTGGTGATATGCATATAAAGTAAGGGTAAGCACTGGCGTAATCTCTCACCTTGCAGACATGCGCGACCCATTCGTTCTTTTCCTAGGTGATGGAAGACTTGGTTTGTACAAAGCCGAACCCGTGTCTCACTGTAGCTCTTCCACTCGACCCCATATCTGCTATAAGGGCTAGATTTATGATACAGTGGTTAAGGTGCCATAATGAAAGACATGCCTGAACTGAATTTGCGGCCGTCTCCCAGGCACACCATGCCTGCTATCCTTCCGTAGTTTTCAAATTGCTAGCAGAGGAATCTGGGTAATGTATCTAGCATTGACTTAGTGAAGAGTGGTCAGGTCAAATCACTGTGTAGACGTGGTTCGTGTTCAATCACCTTAACGATATCACGTTGAGCACAAATATATAGGCGCAACCACTAATAGAGATTAGTCAATGCCAAAGGTAATCTTATTAACTCATTTTACATTCTTAAGTTATACTACAATACAAAGTGCACTTCTTCATTCAATAAAAAGCGTTTTTCTCAAAATCGAAGCAAGTTAGAATATTCTGTGTGCCAGTATGCTCTAAATAATGCAAAGAATATATCTAAATCAAGAAAATTCTCGATAGGGATGGAATGTGCATGGATAGTTTTTGTGGTTGTGTTATTTCCATGGTGTCATAGTCAATCGTGTGACTGGCTGAAGGAAATCCGAATAAATGTCAGCGCAAAGGTATGTGGAAAAGCTATCAGAAAGGTATAAGTCGTATTCGACCATACCGTACCAATTTCAGTAGGTTTTTGATAAAACTGAGTATATACTAGATAGTGTTTTCTTCAGGTAAGTGGCCAGGGATTGCATCGAGTCCTATTTCTTTCTAGTAGGATCGCCAGTAAAAATAGATTCAGTGAGTGTCGTCTTCTTTACGAACTTGAAATCCCTCCAGCTATTTATATCAATCTAGATAGGTATGAGTTAAAACATATAAATTTTGTGATTAGAAACACAATTCTACATTTTCCGTTGCTCCGATAATCGCAAGTTCAGTATAAATGCTTCTTTGTCTAAACACTCTGTCATGGCAGTAGACAGCTTCAATCCTGAAGCTACCGTTACTCAGTCAGTCTCATACAAAGTAAGTTACATGTTTTGTGAAATTTTTTGTAATATCACAAGCTGTTCGGATTTTTCTTTCTTCGGTTTTGTTCTGGTTATGGACTATGTTAAGTCCAACTTTTTCAAATCTGAACTTCATTAATAATTGATGTCGCGGCTACTTGTGCTATCTTTTCATTCTGAGTTAACAGGATGATTTCCTTGTATGCGACTCGCTACTATTACTTATGTATTTGTTGGAGGTACGATCAAGTTGCGTTAGCGTATATGGTTGGGTGTTTTAGTAGAAACTCAGATATCAGTGATGGAATATATTTCTAATATTTTCCTAAAATGCGCTTAGTAATTTTTTTCCCATATATATATAATATATATATATATATATATA
>KN716479.1:86195-101471 GCA_000816705.1 Dictyocaulus viviparus | reverse complement strand
TTAAACCAGAATTCGATAATTTGATACGATCGTAGATGTTTCTAAGTATAAATCTCCATTCTGTACATGTTAATCAGGACTCGCACATAAAATCTTAAGAATATCAATCAGGAAGTGTTTGATGATAATGTTAAGTGGTTGCTAAGCTTTATTAATTACGTTCCTTAACTGGTAACAGTGAAATTCTCCAAGTGCCCAAATTGTGCTGCGAAAATTTTTAGTTCCTGCTGAGGACAGCGTCTATCAAACAAAATATAGCTAGTAATTTGATATTTCCAGCTTTTCCTTATTTTAGCAATAATAAGATGTTGTTATAAAATATTCATTGAATGCTGTTTAGTCAATCTAACGTGTTCTTTTTATAGTGATGTTAGAAACGTAGACCTCTATTCTGTAAATATCGTATAATAACCTCGCATTATTGATAAAAACGAAAAATGAGGAATATAAGAAATGTGAAGGCTATGACGTAGGCGATATAGAATTATTTCAATATTATTTGAAATATTGCAAACTATTATATGTCGTTTCGAAAAAATCGTTGAATACATGAAACACAAATGAACAACAGTAGTATTAAGCAAAATACAAGAAAAGGAATGACGATGAAAAGATTTCCAATGATGTGTTCTTCGGTTTCTTCTTGAAAGATTACATTTTCGTCTTCCTGAAATAGTAGAATTGATATCCTAAATGAAGCCTTTGTCAATGAAGTTATATCGCCCACACAACGTATATTTGAACTATGTCATCCCTCACTTAAACTATGAAACATATTATGTAGATATTGGAAAAAAACAAAGTTTTCGAGATTTCTAGGATTGGCTAGCTCGTTGGCTCGACAATACACTTAAATAGATTGTCACCACTTCATGACGACAAATAAGTTATAGAATAAAACTAATAACTAACTAATAAATAAGTTATTGGTGAAAACATTTTTTAGGTGAGGTTACAGAGAAATTTATTGCTTTAAATGTTCACTGTTCAATTGAGTGCTATTTATGTGATAAACGAAATTACTGTCTGAAATGTAGTGTGAAGTGTAACGCTTTCTACTTTGAATAAACACATAAATTTCTATTGATAGTGATTTCATAAATATGTAAACGATTACGTTTCGTACGTGTCATAGCAGTTACCACGTTAATACACCTACAGTATCGTTTGTATGTTTTTTCAAAGTTTTCAAAATGAAAATAAAACTATTTAAAAATGACAGATGAAAGAAAGGGGGCAGACGATCAGAGCACTTTTAAAGAATGACAGATGAAAAAAAAGGAGGCAACATTTGGCATAGAACTAAGTCAATTTTAACAACGGCTTTTTTTATTTTGTTATTCAAAACCTAAAACTGTTCTGATAGGACGCAATAACATTGTGCACGAAAATAAATTTCTACACAGCGGGACTGCCACGCAATACGAACGTGTTTTACTGCTGCGCCTGCGCTGATAGATTGGTAATAGGGAGATCTAAAAAATTATGAAGCTCTGATTCTGTAGAAATTCAAAATTCCAATTAGTCATCTCAATTTATTGTATAGACAGAATTCGCATAAAACCATCTTTACAATATCACGTTGAAGACAAACGTATCGTGCGCCACACAAAGATGCACCAACGTTGTCTTATTTAACATTGAAAAATATGAGAAGAAATTTTCGCCCCTATGATGACTATTACTAGAACATCAAACGTTGCTTTACTGAAATGATTTTTAAAGGCTGCATACAACAAATAGAATCAATACAAGCTCATCATTAGAAAAAAACTCTTAAAACAACGTGATGAGCCAGTGGCGACGTTGTTATAGGTTGTCTTTGATTTGATAAACAAATCAACGATAAATACTAAACAATGATACGCAAGACTAATTATAAAACGATTCATAGTTTCTTATTACAATAAAGCTATTTGAATGACTATTATTAATTAGTGTTTCGAATTTAATTGTGCAACTCAAACAGTGAATGAGTTGAGTTCTCATTATATGACATTCAAAAACAAGTTGTTCATGAGTTCTCCTTAATAGACTATTGAAAACATTCCCTTGAACATTTAGCATCAGTGTTTGCCTTACTTTTGTGGAAATAATTCCAAAAAAAAATCTACGAATCCATACATGAATCATGTCAAAAAGCCGTTACTTAAATTATTCAATGAATTATTGGCAAAAATTTATTTATTCGTAGCATTTTTTTCCTTAATTGTATTCATTATCTACTAACAGCTTAATATTTTAGTCATCGTTATGTACCGGTTTAATTAATGAGGCCAAACCTTTGAAGTCATGAAATGATTGGAACTAGTGGAGAATTCGACGAAGCCTACAAATGTTGTTTTTTTTCTAGATTTGCAGCACCTAATGAGGGCATAAAGAAGTGGTCCACGAGTACTAGAACATTTCTCAATACTCCTGCTAAGCAGCAGTACGAGGATTGAGGAGGATATCAAGTAAATTGAAGCATTTTTATAATGATTGCTCGGCCATTCTATTGAATAACATCCATAATAATCTTCTCAGTTGTTGACATGACGAGAATGCATATATGCATAAATAATGATAAAATTAAGAGCCTCACCGCAGTATCATGTATAAAACAGATAACAAATACACTTTCCATTCATCACCACCTAATGCAAGTTTATTTGAAAATGAAATATTTATATATTCGTCAAAATGTTTAGCATTTAAATGAAGTCGATCGATGTGAATTTCAAAGAGCCTTTATGTTAAGAGATATAGTGAAAATTTTTTGCGGTATCCATTTTCGACACCATGTATCCACTTAGCGGAGTCGTAAGCATATCCACATAGACTAGTGGAAGAAAAGAAAGCGAAGCATGTTAATTATTCTGATTTTAATAAACGTTATCAACAGCAATATTCATCTTATCAATCAATCTATCAGTCAAGATCAAACTACAAACTTCGCTTGAACAGTTGATCAAATTGACTCGATCTTATGATCGAAAACTAACTACAGCTTGCCCGTATAGTAGCACTATAATAATTCTATTAAATCTCCATATGACAATTGAAGGCCTCAGTTTTCACCGTCGACAACAATGGTGGTAAAGTAAATAAATAACATAGCGTTCATTATAAACGATTACTAGACTGTAGTTTATACAAAAATATTTATTTTTACACCTTCATATTTTATCCAATATGAGGGAGGATGCCTTTGTGAGAAGAAAAACCATTGAACGATAAAGAATCGATTTCAATTGTGTTAAGATATCATCCTATCACAGTGAAAAATACAACATTGTATAGTTATAACCATGATTGAACAACGCTCTTTGTTAAATTGAACATTCACAATGAACTTTAAACAATAATTGTATTATTTAACAAAAACTTCAATAGCGATAATCATACACCATCAATTAATGCATAACTAGATAGAATCAAATCTTACCTTATTTGTTATTTGGGATTTTATTTTGAATGTTTTGAATAGCTCCAGGATGCCATTTCATTAAGCTTTACTTTAATGCATTTTATTTCTATGTTATAGCTAATGACCAGTATCCAATACTTCATTGTTAATCACCAATATCTAATACCACTGTCCTTTGATTCTATCACATGAAAAGATGGTCTGAAGATGGATTAATCGCGGGAACAGAATTAGAGGACAGAGTAATTGAAGGATAACCTGACGCTGATATGGCATTTATCGTGAGACAGAGGTAGATGTAGCGAATTGACGCAATGCCACTCTTCTAATGAGGTAAATTAGTTTACACATCCTCATGTGAACAATACACATAGATATAGAAATGTATATAGTGAATAGATGAACTAACATAATGTTTGCATGCAGTTTATGCACTATGAATCAATTTAGCGTAGTAAAAACTGTGAGTTAAGAAAAAAAGGAAAAATGTACTGAGGACTGTTCTAAGTCGCCAAACGCATGAGTTCCACGTCTCCATGCAAACTTTATATAAGAAGTATCTATAGGAAATTCCAAAAGCGGAGAAAAGATGTTTTGTGCTATTGGATCTCACACAACTACAGTTTCCGTGAAGTGGTTCAAAATATAATAGTGAGAGGAAACTTAGAAAATTCAAATATGGAGTAAAACTAACGATTCGTACTTATGACTCCGACTTTGCGGAATCAAAAGGAGCACTTTTATAGGTGTAGAAAAAAGAATTAATGTTGAAAGTCGATAATACCGCTCATAACAAAAAACTCCCTCTGCTGAACGCCGTATGGGATCGCACTGAAAAAAAAATGTTACTATGATTTCCGACAAGGAAGTAGTTTCAGAGTTATCATTTTCAGTAGCAGTGCGTCCATTCCTTCGAAGAAAAATAATTCATTGCATGATCTCATCAATGAAAAATTCGAAGAAAATGCAGAACAAATCTAACTTTAGACATCATTATCACCTATACCTCACCATAAGTCTGCAACAAAGATATCATCAAAGCGTTTCGCCGACCACTACAAAAATCTGAAAAAGAAAACTAATGCTTGTTGCCGGTGACTATAAGAGAAATAATTCGATCCAGGAGAAAAATTCGTTTGAAGCACACATCAATACTAATAAAATATTTATGATTTACTTTGATTTAGCGCGGTCAGCAATGGCAATCTAACATTTTCAAGCGCTCGATGCCAAAATGCCAGTATATTAGAGAAGAATAAACAGTATATTAGACAGTATACAATAGAATTGGAAGTTCCTTTTGTTCAACTTAGCCCTAAAATTCTTTAAATAAGGGTCAAATCATTGCACTGTTTACAAATAATACTTGTTTACGTTGGTGGTAGAAAGATAATTATGGTCTTTATCGGGTCGCCATAAATTCCACTATTGTCATTTTCCTAGTTGTTTTTATGCAAAATATTATTAATGAGAAAAGCATTGAGAAATAAGACCGATTTGCTCAACATCTTCGTGACTCATCTTTGCAGAGAGAAAAGTGAAGTGTTTCGAACAATTTTCATTCTCACAATCTTAAAACGTAGATTTGAGTCTTGTGTGTGGGAATATATGGTTCATTAAGTTATCCCTCAATATAAGAGTTTGCAATCTTCAGTAGAAAACTCATGTCCATGATGGTTTATATAATGAGTCGTAGAAACTATTGCTTGTGCGATCAGTGATCTTTTCTAAATAAAAACACCGTTCTGAATCTTGTGATTAATGAAAATAAATTTTACAATTCTGGCGTACGTTGCCTACTAAAGAATGCTTTCACGCTGAGACGTTGTGCATTCATTCTGACGGCATTAACTAGTTAACAATCCTACAGCCTACACATGCTTGTACATGTACAACAGCAAGAATACAGACTTTCATGATGCGTCTATTCTTCCTTATAGAAGTTCTTGACCGAAAACGTGATATTCTTCCTAGGCGTTAATCAGAGAGTACTTACGCATATCCGAGGAATCATAGTGGTAGATAGCGATTAAAGACCTTAAATCTGTGGCGATTAAGCAAGTCCTTTTGGGCTTCATTTATTTACAAACATTGCTGATGAAAACAGCTTCTGATAGAAGTCGTACGTATGTCATATATTTAACTATCTACCATAATCATGTCCATCTTTAACTATAATATCTTTATACTATAACACAGTTTTTTTTTTCATTCTCTATATGCAATACATTAGCTGTACAATAAGAAGCAGAAAAAAAAATTTAAGGTAAAAAAATAAGAACCAAAATTGTTGTCTTTTTTTTCTCCACTTTCCAATCGTGAAAACTATATAGAAGTTGAGAAAATCATATCGATGGAACTTTCAAATGTATTAAAGTTTTAATACACTTTACATTAAATGTAATTTCGATGATAAAAATAGAATTATAGGGCGATGATTTCAGCTCAGTTTTAAGATGCTCCTACACCAATGAAAATCTTCCCAAGAGACTTTTCAATTGGTCATCTTTGCCTGCTTTTTGCTATCTTTGTGATGTCACACAGGACACACACAACTTACATGACATTCCATAAATCATCGAATAGAAATTATATGAGGCGATAAAATTTCTAAATGTGAAATTAAATTCTACACAAAATCAATACATCATGCAGCAAGTCAAATGTTCATTTAAAAATGTGTTTATTTGTGTTAAACATTAAGTAGTTAGTAGTGAACAGAATCGCTGTGTAATTTCCGATAACAGGAAATGGAGCATTTCAACACGTTTACATGAGGACGAATCTGGATGATGATGTCAACCGTCCGAAATTCTACACGCATTCCCGCCAAATTTAATTTATAAAAACGATTTGTGTGATTATTGATCTTTATAAATCACATATTTACATTTTAAAAGCACCTACGAAGAAAGAACAGTCACAAAGATCCCATTTTTATTAATTTTTCATAGCACTTTCACCGTATTCGTTAGAAATGAAGTTGAGCTATCTGTAGTAACATCAGCAGCTTGAAGAGTACAAATAATAAAGGTAAGGTAATATGTGTAATGAAAGTAATAAAAAGTGGTGATGAGAATAAAAAGGGAAAATATATACAAGTCATAAAGTAAATGCATCAAAATTGAAGCGTATTTTCATATAAATAAAATATAAAACACGTTTCAATGCACATAAGCATAGATTAATTACATTAGGAACCTGGATGTGAAATATACATTACCTGAGCTGGACAGTGCCATCTTGGCATCATTAAATCTTCTGAGTGATGTTGAGAGCACATCGTACGACATCGTGACATACACATTTCCATAGTATCAAACGTGTGAATAACCGATTTCTCGTATCGAGATCTTTCATAGCAGAATACCATTAGAATATATGCAAGTAGACAAAGCAATCGGAACAATATTGGTAACATCTGAATGCTAAATTTTGGATTACCAACTGATTAGTAGTGTTGAACTGATGAGAGCAGTAAAATAAAGGTCTTGACTTTGTGTCATGGAGAATAGGTAATTAAAAAAGTGTCGATGTAGTGGATTATTTGGTAATGAGGTGCTGTTTATTAGGTTTCAAATCATCGGCGTTCTATGCGATTTATGTGATGAGTGAAATAAAGTGTATAGCACAGACGACTATATGTTCTCAACAACAACCAAATTTTTTTTTTCAAAAGTAACGAAACTCCTCATTGCTATGAGTGCGAGTTGTGTTGATTTATTAGTTGCATGCGACTAATACCTGTAACTTATTTTAGGCTTCTTGTGAAAAATAGGGATTTCACGTTGTCATAAGGCAATATTATGTCTGAAATGTCGAATCCTTTCAAAAACCATTCAAGTACCATTCGATTATTGTTAATTCCTACAGGAATAATTCACTGATGTGATGTAACAAGAGCAATTCGTAAAGAATCATTAAGAGCTTTATTGGGACTGCCAGTAAGAATTTATGAAAAACTAATGCGTTTCTAGAACATGAATGAGAAAAAAACTCTACAGTTTCATTCAAAAAGTGTTCAATTACAATATATTTGTTTTGCATTGATTTTTTGTAAAAATATGTGATTCTATTTGGTGAATAAGTATAGCATTCAATCAAATTAAAAACACTATGTAATGAAAAATTAGGATGACATCGAAATTTATTACACATAAATTTTTTACAAAATTTCTGCATGACCAAGTAAATTTGCCAATCCCGCAAGTTTTTCGTAAGAAAAAAGAAAAGGTTTAGAGAAATGAGAAGTGTGACTGTTGCGCATGGTGACGAGGACATGGATTATAGAGCGTGAACAAAGCCGTCCAGTAGGATGAGGACGCTTCTCATTGACTGAATTAGCATCGAATGTTTCCTGTGTTTATTGGAAGTGCCAATCTCTCAACTCCTTTACATTTCCTATATAGCCACTAGATGGTTACCACAGCTGAAATTTGTAGAGAAAGAGAAAAGGTGAGAATAGCCATTAATCGGATTAAAAACGTATTAAAGTATGTCTCATAATTATAAGACCCACTCATCGAAATACTTTCGTGAAACTATGGCGGTATTCTTCACTCATAAATGATCTAGCCACTCACTGATGATGATGGTCACCTCTTTCAAAATGCAATTTCAAATATTTCAATGAATTTTCACTGGAATAATATGTTTGTAACAATCTAATCTCTTCTACGTGAAAATTTCTAGCAGGAAAGAATAAGTCGGAATGTGATGAAAATCGCATTAAATAAAATAAAAACAATGGTAAAAAAGAATACAAATGTTCTAAGGAAAATCTGTTATGAAAGTAGAAAATTAGGAAAATGAAGAGAAAAAGTGCATAAAATATTCAAAAACGATAATTACAACAATGAATTACCTCAAACAATTTTAGTATAGAAAAATAACGAAGATTAAGGCTAAGTGAAAAATTGGATAACGAAATCTAGAAAAAAAAAACGAATCAAAGGGACGTATGCCATTCCCTGAACGCTTTCCCTACACAGATAAATGAAGGAAAATACAAGCTATACCCATAACAAGTCAAAACTATTAATACGAATCCTAAGATAAATTTGAATTCAATGACAGAACATAGATCATATACAAAACACGAAGAGAAAAAGGTATACTCCCTTAACCATCGATGTTTTATTCATCCATACTTAAATTATTATTATTCTATAGTATTTAAAATATCAATATAATTCTAGAACTTTTATCTAATTTCTTTATACATTCCGATTTAGCTCACTATAGTAATAAATTAACACTTCAGATTTTGTTTGTTTTCCAAAATCTAGAGTGATAAGTTATGAACGTCGACGAGGTTGTGGAAGTACATCAAGAAGACATTGGAATGTATAATTTTGAGCAACACACTTTCTTTTCTATGGCGGCAGATAATATCTCGGCTTTTCCCCTGAGAGAGAGCTGCAAGCATCAGTAGAAACGATCATTATAAGCTCTTAGTGTAACTTTCTTCTTGTAATCGTGACAGCACCAACAATTCGAAAGTTTTGTCCCTTCCAACTTTTCATACATACGTAAATCCACAACGGACTGACATTCACAAGTGAAAATATCAGAAGTTTTCGTTACGAAATTAAGAATATTTTCTATTATCAATAGGGCTTCATAATGCTGGACTCGTGTGCTTCCCCTATTAAACGGACAACGAAAAATCATTTAAAAAGGATTAGAACTGAGTATAATGAGGCTACGATGAAACTTCCCTCTGTCCAAGAATATTTGAAATAATTCCCTTCCCATCCACTGGATTTTTGTGATGACTGCTAAAACAAAATCAATCTCTAGAATTATGCGGATTAAAATGAACTAAAATGATGAGTAAAATAATGTTTCTTATTGAAAATGAAGTAAAATAAAATAGGTAGAAAAACACTAGCATTGGCGACTTGTGTACTTATTACTGAAACACTGCTTAAATGATGTTGATGTTACACATCCATAACGGATTCTCGTTATAGTGCTTGCCTGCGCATCCGTAATGCTAGTGGTTCGTTCGTTTGTCAATAGCTTTCCCATAAAAAGGGCACATTTTCCGTAATATCTTTACTCTCATCCGGACTTACATACTGGTTCTCAGGTAGAGTGACGTTGCCATGAGATAAGCTTGCACTGTACATTTATATCGACGCATAAGAACATCTCCTCAGCACAATGAAGTTATAAATCAATGGGTGTCTGTATGCATTTAATTCGTAACATAGTCGGCTTCACAAAATATATTTGTCAACATGCATTTCCATAGTCAACGTTTACTGACTGTCCGTTTCAACACATTATAGTACCTCAAGTAATTATGATTTATTGCTATTTTTTCCAAAATATAGAATAAATGTCTCAGGGCAAAAATATTATATCAATCTACCCAAAGTTATAAGTCTCGATTGGCTTGTGACCAGAAATCAGTGAAGTTCTTGTATTTTCACAATAACAGAAGACATTAGACATAAAACATTGTATAATTTCTCAGAAATTCAGGACAATGATGATATCGCATCCATTACATCGCCCTTTTCAGCTCTTTATTTTTTGAAAAAACCTATGAAGCAATGTATTTTTACGAAACACTTCGCCAATAAGCAGTGAAAGTCAAAATATGCAGAAAACATCTAATTAGACAAGTGTGTAGACTATTTACCCCAGTTATTCCAAAATTGGTATTTTCGTGAAAGGGTCTCATATATTGGAGAACCTCTTCCATCTATTCGAATCGATTCGATTTCCTCCTCTACTTATTACTTTGGCAGCTTACATGACCAGTACATGTAATCCAACATTTGCTCTTTTTTTTCTGACTACAAGCAAATTTATAATTTGCCCCTTAGAAATTAGAATCAACGCGTTTGTAAAACAAAATCACATCGCCTCAAATCTACGAGATCCAAAACCAAAGTTCCATGTTCGTTTCCATGAACAATATCAAAAACCACACGTGTTCTCTGAGTAAAATAAACATGTTTTGTTTATCGAACCATATTTGAATAAATTATCCCTCAACACCTCCATGTAGAAAAGACTATGATATCATCGAAGTCTTTTCCCATTTTTTCTGATCATTTCAACTGCTGGTGAATGTTTATTCTATACATCGTTAACATAGGCTAGCCAATCAAGATGTTAAAACTTGAAAGTTAGGTTAAAAATTACGTTTATACATATCTCGATATTACAACTTATACATTTCAACTGGTATACCGTTACTACGGACGTTCCCAATAATTCCAACATATCTGATGATGAAAGAATACGAACAAGTATTCTGTTTCCATATCAACAATTGAAACGTTACTTTTACATTGAATATGACAATAGATATGTGATACTTCATTGCATTTATCAACTAGATATTCTTGTAATGAACAGAACATTCGAGACTTCAATATCATACCTCATATTTCTATTTGATAAAAAAGAACTTGACAAAATCATTGGCCCTTGAGCTCTATCGGTTCCTGAACGCCGGGCAAATGGTCTTGTTTCCATATGGTTTTCGTTTTTCTTCAATTCACAAATCCATTGAGTGCAACAAACAATTTCATCATTCCACTGTTATCTAATTTATCGATAGCCATTTGAATTCGAAGGTCCCATAGTTGAAGTTTGAAAATTATGACCAGATAACATTCACCCCATTATTAACAAATTGTTGCGCATTCTTGTGCCCTAGGCAGTTGAGCAGGCAGCATTGAATTAGTGTAAAAACCAGGCAAGACAGGAAATCAGTGTACTTTATGTTAACACTACATTGTTTTGATTGGAAATTCACATTCTCATTAGTGTTTAGCAAGAATGAAACCAATCAGAAGTGCAGACGCAATACAAAGCTATTCATAAGGAATTTTCCTCAGGAAAAGTTCACAACACAAATTAAAGGCATATATGTCTTGGTCAACATAACACAAAACAATTCATTTTCGACAAAATTTTATGCACATTCAGACATACACCAAGCTGATCATTATAACCCGGAATCCATGATGAACTACGACGTATCTACTGGGAACCGAATTGATAACACAAACCTAGAAGCAATTTATACACCCAAGCTCAATATATTTCTCATTATAATGTTCAATTCTACCCGTAAACAAAATCTCACTTTGACAACAACATCCCACTACTTAATTAACCAGTCATTATTTCGTTGTCCCCCTTTTGTTTACAGCATCATTTGATCCACTGATAAATTATAATAAAAAACTGATAAATTAACTAGCTACACAAAATGCAAGCGTACTGTGTTGTGTCCATTCAATTCCTTTCTACTTCAAAAAAATGGGATATTTCCAAAAACTTGTGAAGTACTGGAGAATGTTCTAGTAGATTAAGCAGGTAAGTATACATGGACACGCGTGCGTAGGCTTAACTAACTAATAATTGAAGTGGATCTACTATATAAAAAATTACTATATTTATAAAAGTTACTATGACTTACGATTACAATCAGATGAGACTAAGATAATCGGTTAAAAAAAAATAACAGGTTCGGGCCAGACACCGTTACCTATCGGATTATGAGCCACTGATAGAAGCACTGTGACGAAGGCGATAGGAAATGTGTAAATTAACTTCACTCAGCTAAACGGCGGTAGCACCATAGCCTGAATTCAAGTTCTGAACAAAACAGACTGCCGTAAAGTGATCTATCAACGCAGGCCGAATACATTAACGGATGATGACTGCGTTGCACGCATGACCATCTGCATAACTTCCTCCGCAACCAAACAGACAAGACTACCTCTAGTCAACTATCACTGGACATGACTCCCGTGTCTACTACAAAAACAACAGTCACGCTTAGTGTCTACTTCACGGTGGAAAGTACCCAGCTGAATTAAGGCGTTTGCCCCTATGGTCGAAAGGCTTTCTGCGACTGAAGAAGCATGCTACCTAGGGATCTGCTTAACAACAATCAGACATGCCAAAGTCTACGGAGAACAGCTTCGGAGAGGGGCAGCAGCAGTGAAAGAGCGTTCGAAAATTCTACCGCCGTTCTCCAAAATAACAATACAACGACCTCATGATGCTAAGTCAAATCACCGCATTTAGAAGTAACTGAACCAGTCTTCTGTACTGTCCAATAGATAGCTTTGATTTTGCTAGACCGGATTATCTCCAACGCACCAAGTAGGAGTAAAAAAGCAAATATCACGACGATCTCGTCGTCGATCCTATTCATTCTGCGGGAAATCAAGATTCTGTATGACTACATAACTTTGAACATGTGAGTGATTATATTGTCGATTGGTTTAAGATAATCGCACAATTGATTGTATCGATAAACATAAAAAACTACGGAGCAGTCTGAAGCGGAAAAGTAGCTTCGTGATTAATAAAGCGCATTCCGGAAATTACAATTATTGTATTCCAAAATTCAACGATGTTGCTTGCAGATACCAGATAAGCCAAAAAATAAATAGTAATAAAGTGAATCTCAACTTAGCTCCTCTCAGGAAGAAATGAGTGTTGAATTACCAATCAAGGAAAAAATATGTAACTAGTTATAAATCAACAAATCCACAACAGATCTTTGTCCAACAAAGTTATTCTTGAGTGCGTATATTTAGAAAAAAGTATATTGAAAGCATATTGTTTAATCAAATCTCACTCATACTTATAATTGACTACGAAACGAATTAAGTGCTGACAATTAGTATAGCCAATTAATTATAATTGAAGAGGGAATGATTCCCATTAAGTCCTTCAAAAGTATCGTAATTATTACCTCCACTCGATATTCGCACTTCGAGATCAACAATAACGACCTTTCAGTAATCAAACTACCACATACTTTTGATGTGAGGTGTCGACTATTTTCTGATATTTGAACAAATATCTTAGCGTAGTCTTAGTCTTCGATATCATCTTATAACGTGTTCACAAAAATTCTTAAAAAATCTAAATATCGGGAATAGTTGACTATTCAGCTCTTTAATATAGCTCTTCGTGCTATTCATTCAATAACGCCACTGATCCCAATATTTGCATGCCATGAAATTTGAATGTTTAACAAGCACGCGGAGAAAATCTCACAAGAGTAGAGCAGAATAATCACAAGACAAGAATGAAACAACAAAGCATAAGGCGCCAAAAGCAAAATATTGAAGAGTAAAGAAAAATCGGTAAACGAAATATTTCAAGGAGTATCGTTCACTTCAATGATCACAATTTCAGCGTTCACAATACGCTAGATATAGCCCATAAAAAGAATTCATGGAAAAAATCATGGAGATTGAACAGCGCAAATTGCGCACTAACACACTAAGTTACAAAACCTAACTGTAAAAGTCATTTAAAAAGGCTCTTAACTACCACTTACACGAATAGAAGAGCAACCCAACTAGCATATCATTATAAATTGCAGTGAAAACGTTCGATTACAAACAAGTCGAGTAACCACTTCACACGAAAGGTTCATATGCTTGCGTAATTTAAGCTATTAGCCTAGCATTGAACAGCTAATCTTATGTTGGGATTAAAAACTTGTTTATGATAATTAACGGTCATTCCACGTCGGCAAAGCCATAACATCCATAGAAAAAAGTACTTCAAATAGAGCATCAACACCAGCAAGAGCCTTCATCAGTGACGATTTGACGCTGCTTGATCGGATCCATATTCACAATCGTTGCTGAATATAAATTATTTGGAATTTATTAAAGCCTTGAAAGAACTCAAAACAATGCATTGCTCAATTTTATGACGCTATTCCGTTAATGTCATATAAAATGGTCAACGCGTAGAACTTTGATTCCAGTAGTAAGTTTGGAATTTCCCAAAAGTATAATACGAAACAGAAACGCTAGAAACATTCAAGCTTTCTGAAACAAGTACTCGATACTTCTATGCATGGTGAGATTATTCAACGAGCAAAACGCAATCCAATTCGGCATCAAATTTTTACCATTATAAAAAGAATCTCGCAAATATTGAATACACTGTTAGCCTACAATCATTTAGCGGGAATCTATATAGATCTAGTGAAACACATTGTGCTCAAGGCATAAAAGTAAAAAACGGCTAACAAATCCTTTCAAAATGTATTATAGGATGCGTGACATCCGATTCGCATAAAATTATGGAAATCATAAAATTCATATTTTGTTTTTAAAATTAATAAACGTAGTCAACCTTTAAATAATAGTAGCACTATAAATTTATCTTAGAGAAATAGTAAAAACGTAAGTTTGCGTCACTTCTGTTAGAAGAAATAAGCTTTCTATCCAAAATGTTCCTACCCTCCGCATGATAATTCACACTAATGTGCATTAAATTGTACACTGAATACCGAGAAACAAAGTAAAATATGACGTACTGTTATCTGTGCGATCATCCTCCTTTATAATTCCCGGCAATGCACCTGCGATACGACGAAAGAGCTGAAACCACAAACATAAAATTGAAGAAAAGGTCAATAAAAAATTTCTTTATTCAATTAAAAACAAATGTGGAATATGTGTAAGGCAATCGTGAAATTCTAAAGTTACACGGCTAGCTATTTTTCGCAATATAATGAGCTATATTGGCTTGGGTTCGGCAGCCGTACAGTTTATTCCAAAGTCGGGTGATGTGCCTCAAACTTCTATGAATAAACCTTTATGAAAACTATACAATATAAACACAAACTAGCGTATCGATAGTGATACAATATAGAGTGTGTCTATGAAAGTGGACCTCCCTGATAGGAAGTGAAGAGCGAGATATGTTGAAGGTGAAGTTGACAGTGGAAAGGTCGAAAAGGGGAGAAGTGTAGTGGTGATCCAGAGAAGTGGTCTTCCAGAGAAGTAGTCTCTTGAGGTGTAGTGGACTTATGCTTTTATAGATTGATCCTATCAGAGTGATATGATATTGAT
>KN716479.1:64592-81762 GCA_000816705.1 Dictyocaulus viviparus | reverse complement strand
ATGTATATACATATATATATACGTGTCTTAAGGTGGGCTTGGTTTGGATATGGTGTCAAATGTCATCATAAGCGATGAGATTGCATACGGGTGTTCTGGGATCGGAACAGCCATCATGGGTAACGATCTCGCTGAAACGCCAATAATCTTGTGTGGAAATGATGACGTTAAAAAACGATTTCTGTCTCGAATGGTGGAAGAGCCTCTTGTGGCGGTAAGGGTATTTCCTTCATATGCGGGTGAAACTAGATTGAATAAAACTATATTTCTACGTACGACTTTTTCAAAATCAATATCCTATAATCATTTATTTCTTGCTAATTTTTCGAAATCTTTGCTCTTTACCTAAGAGCTTAGGATGAATTTTGAGATTGTAACAGAGCGGTTTCTGCACAAATTTACGTGTCTTTTTTTCAGGCATTTGCTGTCACGGAGTCAATTGCTGGCTCAGACGTTGCTGGAACAAAAACTAGATGTGAAAAGAAGGGAGATGAATACATAATAAATGGTTCGAAAATGTGGATCACAAATGGTGGATACGCTAACTGGTAATCTCAATTTTTGGACAGTCCATATATGTTCACACTTCCACGGTAACTGCTAAACTAAGGTTCTTTGTCTTGGCTCGCTCTGATCCAAATCCAAAATCACCACCAGGAAAAGCATTTACGGCATTTGTTGTTGAAGGCGACAGTCCCGGGATAATTCGTGGAAAGAAGGTCTTCAAGTCAGATTGATATCACTTTATCAGTAATACAAATCGTATGAGTGGAGTGATGTTTATTTGTAGGAGATTAATCTTGGCCAACGTTGCTCAGATACTCGTGGTATTACATTTGAAGATGTTCGTGTACCAGCTGCAAACATGATTGGTAATCCCGGCGAAGGTTTTAAGGTGGGAGCATACGGTAATCAGCTGATTATATATAATTTTTTCCGTTCAGAGACGCAAAACAGAATTTTTCAGGTCGTGATGAAGACTTTTGATAAAACCCGTCCACTTGTTGCAGGACTAGCAACTGGTCTTGCGGCACGGTGTCTTGATGAGGCCACGAAGTATTCGTTGGAAAGGAAGACGTTTGGGACACAAATAGCTAATGTTGGTGTTTAAACATCTCGTATAAAATTAGAATTATATTATTTTTCATGGGAGAGCTTTGTTTTTTTCCACGTTGCCGACTTCGGTTTTGCGAGAAAATCTGGGCTCAAGGCTTCAGCTTAAAGCAAAAGAAGAATTTTTAAGGATGAGAATGAGTTCGAATTCGTTAGTTTGACTGGAAGAAGTTAAGATTGTTATTTTTATAGCCAAATCCAAACTTACAAGACGACAAGTTTGTCATCTAGGGAATGAGGAAGATTCCTGAAGCACGGACTAAGATTTTTTCGATGGAAGAATCTTTTTCTCTTATTTTTCTAATTATTTCCTAGACTACTTTACATTCAAATGGACATTGTTTTACACATCATCAATACAAACGCCTGTTCTTTTGTTACAGGTTTTAAACAGTACCTAGCGTCGTATCGTTTACGTTTCATTTCTTCTTTCATCTACTCTGAAACGTATTATTTCAGCACCAAGCTATCCAGTTTATTCTTGCAAATATGGCTGTTAATGTTGAACTAGCACGACTCATGACTTACAAAAGTGCTTATGAAGTAAGTTTTTGTCTCATAAATACCAATTTTTTTCACGAAATGTCATAATATATAACACAGGAAATTTTTACGCTCAAGGTAATTTGATGGAAGATAAACTCTGTAATAATCATTCTAATGATACAGAGACCCTCATAAATGAATACATTATGCTTTTACATGTTTAGTCACATTTGTGTTGTTTGAAATTTAAATTAATGACCACAGCTTCATGTATTTGTGTTTCAATTCCAAGAAAAGTACAAATGAGTTGATATTGTAGAGCTGATATCCTTTGATACGAGAAGTATTAAGCACGTTCAGTCTCAAAACCTCAAGATGTTGTAGAGAGACATGCAGCAAGTTGAGTGGTGATATTAATTTAAGATGCATAGATCTATTTTTGATCCTATCTTCTTTTTTTTTCTTTCAACGCCGTATTACTGAGTACAGAAGCTTTCTACAATTTAGTTTGTATACCAGACTCTTTATTAGTTCTTTGTTGCGTAAATAGGTATAATAGAATTTTGTATAATTGGAACATTTATTTAATTAAGCCTTTTTGATATTTTTACCTATTTTAAGTATGCAATAGAAAAATCTGGTGATGTTTTATTGGAGGAAATATTTCATAATTCCATTAATCCAATTACAATCATAGGAGGGTAATGTTACATTGAATCTGTAGCCGAGATAAGTAGCAAACGATAGGTGATTTTCGCATGCATTTGGTCATCGGTGCTTATGTCGTGGGAACTGTTTCGTTAAAAAAATATTTCATGTTACCACGGCTCACAGCGTACAGTAAGTAATACCTGTGATACTAATATATGTCTTTCGTAGAACAGTTAACTAGGTCTATCTCTATATGTTCTTACTAGCCAACCAGAGTCTGTTTAGACGTTTTCTTTATTCCATTTGTACGTCTTTCGATGTAACTCTCTCTCGAACTCTCGAGCAAGAATGAGATAAAAGAAATGTTCCGTAGATATTGTGGCTGTCGTTATGCAACAGTGCGATAATTGCAGTTTCACTTTTGAACTTTGCTTTTCATCTAGAATTTCAGGGGCTCGACGGAGTTTTTGGAGCATAAACATAGGACTTTGGTACTTTGTTTTTGGATATAGTTTGTTGTTCTAACTACGTTTGAAGACTCTGATAATATTTTTATTCAGAAAGATGCATCAACAGTAGCGCTTTTTTTTACTGATTCGATATATTATAAATTGTTTGTACTTTGATTTTAAAGCTGACATGCTTTAGAGAGATTAGTTTTCAATTATTTTCCTACTCGAAATAAGATAACATTTGGTATTCATCAATACCTGTTGAAGGGGTCGGTTGTGTCAACGCTGTCGTGTTCACCGTAATGTCGATGAGGTGATTGAATGTGAGCTTTGCCTATACAGTGATTTTAGCTGACCACTCTTTAATGAGTCAGTACTATTAATTTTAACCAGGCTTCTCACGTACCAATTGACATAATAAACCTTGAGGCGCAGTGAACCTGCATGTTTGCGTATCTTTGTAACACCTCCACCGCTGCGCTACGCGTCACATAGGTTTTCAGTAATAGTATAGTAATGTGTTTATAAATATTTAATGATGCTATAAATAAATCTACTCTGCTGTTTGCTTCTTAATTCTTTGATAATTATTAGTTAATGATCTTATTCATTCTTAGTTACATAGTTCATCTATAATGTTAGATTTAGTATTTTGATTCTAGTCGGTTAAACTTTCGATATTTCTGGAATGAATTTGAGGTTCAACAAGAGCGACCTGGTTCGTATTATTCCTCTATTGCTAAATTATTCGCCAGTGACTCGGTAAATCAAGCAGCAACGGACGCTGTGCAGGTTGTGTTATGTATTCTATAGTTTATTAAACTCGATTGCTATCATTTTACAGGTTTTCGGAGGTGCAGGATTTAACACAGAATACCCAGTGGAAAAGCTCATGAGAGATGCAAAGATATTCCAGATCTATGAAGGAACAAGTCAGGTATAGTGGCATATGATAAATTGTCAGTCTTTCAAGTATTTAATTTTCGGTAAGAATTCGATTCCTTTTCATTATTATTCATCTAATTTTGCCTAGATTCAACGTATTGTTGTTGCACGTCAGCTTCTGTCTCACGTCAAAACAAATGGTGGATACTTTTGATGTCTGTCTTTTTGAAAACATCTTTTTAATTTCTGATGTGTATTTGCTCTTCTTATTCGAATTAAATGTTTTTTAGAGATTTTGAAGTGTTTCTGCTACGGTTGTTCGTTCCGTGTTATACATCTAATTTTTCTTTTCGATCTTTGGTTATTTCTTTGTTTCAGTTCTATTTTACTTCTTCACAAAAATGTTAAGCAAAACCGCAACTCGGTTACTTCTGCCTTATTCTCGATTATACACTTCTAGAAACTTTATATCATTTGGTACAGTTTATATATAATATGTATATATATTTGATCAATGGACGAGAATAGCATACGTATTCGATGATTTTCTTGAATTTCTGAGTTTAAGATCTGAGTGACACACAGCGAGAGGTCCAAGCAACAGCGTTAAGGTTTGCTAAAGAAGAAATTCTTCCTGTAGCGGCTAAATATGATGAGAGTGGAGAATTTCCATGGAGTATCGTTAAAAAAGCACATTCTCTGGGTCTTATGAATCCTCAAATTCCTGAAAAGTATGGTAAGTAGCTGGGCTGTTCCAGGTTTGACTTTGTATGCATATTTATGAAGGTGGGCCTGGAATGTCAACATTGGAAACATCACTTGTGGTGGAAGCATTGTCGTATGGGTGTACGGGTGTTCAACTTGCAATTATGGGGCCTTCATTAGCATTGGCTCCGATTTATATTGCTGGGAACGAAGAGCAAAAGAAAAAGTATCTTGGTTGGTTCCTAAATTTTGCGTGGTCTATTATTCTTATGTTATCAAAAAATATAGTGATTTACTTCTTTTATGTATTTTTTATCGTGTGTAAATTCCCAGTCTCGTGATGCTTTATTTTGATAAGTGCACTGGTTTTGCGTTGTTTCGGCTGTTCAATACAAGAAAAAAAGTGGTTTAAGTTTGTACTAGCTAACGAATTTTTATTGATCAAGTTGACAGTGGCCTATTTTCTTTTACCCAATAGGAAAAATTTCTCGTAACTTGTAATTTGAATTTGTTGAAATCAGTTTGCTTGTATAGACGCATGTTTTTTGTTGATGTAGATGAGTTGTTTTAATCCAGTTTTGATTTTTAACAAGTTAAGTAATTCAAGGTTGGTTAACTTCTGAACCGGTATTGGCCTCCTATTGTGTAACTGAACCTGGTGCAGGATCGGATGTAAATGGAGTCAAAACTACGGTAATTTTTACGTTAAGCGTATGATGAGCTCATTTTCCTGCTTTAAATCGTTTGAGGCAGAGAAAAAAGGCGATGAATATGTAATCAATGGTCAAAAAGCATGGATCACAGGTGGAGGATATGCGAAATGGTACGAAATATGATTGGCTTACGTTGGATCTTGTAGCAGTTTTTTTTCTCTTTATTGTAAAAATTAAAATGCCTTTATTTTATTAAGTTCATGAGTAGTTTAATTATATTCTGTGTATATTCAAGGTTCTTCGTTTTGGCTCGCACTGACCCAAATCCGAAGACTCCTGCAGGAAAAGCTTTTACAGCATTCGTTATTGATGGTGACACACCAGGGATTGTAAGAGGAAAAAAGGTTATTTATTATATCATAAGATTTCCATTTGGTAGTTAAGAAGTCCACCAGAATATTTTGTATCATTTTGTATATATGTTTTTATAGTTTCAGTATTTCAGTCAGCAATGGGAACGAGACGTAATATGCTATATAAAGTTCCATTTTTAGATCTGTTATTTCTATATTCGTTTTCATTTATGCGATGCATAGTTTAGTAGGTATCTTTATTTGAATGATAGTACTCATCCAAGATAAATTAGCAAAAATGCTATGGGAGATTTTGAATACATTACACAACAACAAAAGCTCATAATTGACCACGCCTTGGGTTTGTGGTCGAAAGATTTTGCTGTAAAACGATATAGTTATGCTTCACAATATATACAATTTCTGTACCTAATTCATCACATCTATAGATAAGCATTGGTAATGTAGTATCAAACATTTCGAGCCATGGATTTGTTAAATTGTTATCGTTAAAACGTTTCAAATGAATAAAATTGATCGTTTTACTGTAAACTCGAGCGTTAAAATTTCAGCATCGCGATTTACAGAGGATCACGTGAAGCGAGGGTTAGGCATTGTCGTGTTTTGTTTTGCGAAAAGACCGACATTTTGTAAATATTGAACCTTCTGCAGGAAAAAAACATTACTACAACAAGACAATAGTTTTTTTCCAAACGATCAAGATTAAGATTTATTTGCTACGGCAAATGTTGTATATTTCGTTTCGAAGAATCCCTATTTTTGAATCATTGTGATCGTATTTTACTGTCACAGTCTGTGAGAATTTCATCCACATCAGATCGGACATGAATCATGTCAATACTCAACATGAAGAGAATCATATTTACTGGTTTGTGTGTAATATACTTGACAAGATAAGCTAAACCAATTAGCAAATAGTTTCGTTTGAAGTATGTTACTATGTAGAACTCAAGTTTAAATAAATTGTCCAGGAAAAGAATATGGGCCAACGATGCTCAGATACTCGTGCGATTACATTTGAGGATGTTCGTGTTCCATCGAGTAATGTGGTGGGCGAGCCGGGTGGAGGTTTTAAGGTTCTAAAATTTATTTATTCAAGGTAGTTTCTACTTTTGTGATTAGCATTGAAGGTGGCTATGAATGCTTTCGACATGACTCGACCAGGCGTAGCTGCTGGAGCAATTGGTTTGTCGTGGAGAGCTCTCGATGAAGCTGCGAAGTATGCTCTTGAGAGGAAAACGTTCGGTACAGAAATAGCCAATGTGAGAAACAATGTACATAATCTTTAAATTATTTCTTGTTGTAACTGTAGATTTTTAGCACCAAGCAGTTCAGTTCATGCTTGCAGACATGGCACTAAATCTCGAGCTTTCTCGTCTTATAACCTATAAAGCTGCGAGTGACGTCGATCAACAGGTAGTAAATTTGCAGTGGTGATGTATTTAATCAGGTTAATTAATGACCACCGTCTTGATACATTAATAGAAGAGCTTACACTTTAACGATAACACTGTTTTCTTATTTTTAATTTAAGGTCCGATCATCTTATTATGCTTCGATTGCTAAATGTTTCGCTGCCGACACTGCTAATCAAACTGCAGCCAATGCTGTGCAGGTGATTTGATGCGCCATGGTGGTCATGCTGCATAGAAAAAAGTGTACTTCAGATATTTGGTGGGAATGGCTTCAATTCCGAATATCCTGTTGAAAAATTGATGCGAGACGCAAAAATCTACCAAATTTACGAAGGAACCAGCCAAGTATGGTTTTGCGAAATTTATAAGCACTAAAATTTTAGTTTTGCTTCGTTCAATATACAACAAACTAATAACAGATTTACAAAGTTGAATCATTGTCAGTTTTCCTCGCTAATCACCCTCTTTCAGATCCAGCGCATCGTCATCGCCCGCACACTCCTTGGACATTTTCAGCAAAATCGAACTGCTCGTGGAATCTGATCTCTTTATGATCTTGGTTTTGAATAACCTTGTTGCACTGTAACAAGGTTGCTTTAATATAACGAGCAGAACACGTCGTTAATTGAATTTCGATTTTTCCTCAAGTTTTTTCTAGAATTCCTCAAGTTGATAATTTCATGCATTGGATCTAAAATGTGTGAGGAACGACGTTCAAGTGTTGAATATTGATAATGAATAATTAATATAAAGATATGAATATATTCTAAAAAATCAAATTTCTCAATGTGTAATGATTTGGCCAATGGGTAATAAAAATGGAGGTGATTGTACATGAGAAGTCCTAATTTCGAATGTTCTGTTGATCCGAAATCTCGTAGTTTTGCTGTAGAAGTGTGTAATCGATTATTGTGAAATGTATCATATTTGATAGAACTATTTGTAATAATATAAGACGAACGAATTCAGTACTAGTACTATGCGTATACGATTTGGTGAAGGAACTAAATATTGCAGCTGGGCAAGTAGCCCTATGCATGTTGCAAAAATAGCATAACATGCAGGAACGAGATATGATTAAGGAAGGAATTGGTATGTAGATGGTACAGTAGCCATCGTTGAGGTCATTTGTTGCGTTTTTTCTGTGTACTGTGGGAAGTACCACGCAATGATACTATTGCGTACTCATGTGCATTCATGTTTTACACGTATTTAATGACTCTGAATTGTTTCTTGATAAAACGAAAATCGCATGTATTTGAATGTTTCTTTGTATATAAAACTAATATATATGTGGAATTTTGTTGTGTACAATTATATGAGAAGTAAAAGAACATATAACGTGAGGAAGAAAATCCGAAAATGAAGTTACGTTCGCCGTTGTTTTTATAATGCTGAGAAATGACATTGTTAAATTTTGGAATGGCCAAATAAGTAGAGAAGTAGCGATGTGTTGCAGTGTTGTAGATGATACACACAGAGATTTGACTTTGTAGTGTTCGACAAAGTAACCGTAAATACCCTCGTTTTTGCCGAGACAGTGAAATCCATATTGTACAAGGTCGACTGTTATGTAAAAATGAGGTCACATACCGCACTGACTTGAACGCACGTTAAAGGCGTATAACATGAACGCGCACACACTATCGATCCTGACTGGTACCGGATTCGACCGTTTCTATCAACATTCTCGAGCCACAAAAGACACATTTGTTGGAACTACGATATTCTATGATGAGCCATCACTGCAATAGCACGGATAAGTGCTACCGAAATGACTGTATCATGTATGATCTAAACAAACATTCTTTACATCTACAATTTTCTCCTTGTTAGTTTTTATCACGTCACGAAGTGGACTTCTAGAATACAACAGTAATGTGCACTCCTCGAGTAATTGCATATTTCGCAGTCACAGACTATGAACAACGAAATATCGATGCTGTTTAACATTAACTCGAGGAATACACTAGGTTACCAAATAATGATTAGAAGAGATTGGTGAACTGAAAAATATTAATTGACCTGTTGTAAGAGGCTGGAGAATTTGTTTCCTTAGAAGTATTTATGGACGTGTTTTGTGGCTCTGAAAAGGCTCCGAAAATTCTGTTCTGACTAATTATTCCTTAACTTTAGTGTTTATTGAATTTTGAAAGGATCAGTGTTTTAATATTAGATTTTATTCTGTTTAAGTATTAAATCTTTCTTTACATTGGTAAAGTTCAATTAGTGTGACACGTTTTTTTTGTTTAATAGATTGACTTCTATTTAAAGCTGATTCAATTGATGGACACCGAAGCAGTGCTATAGTTATCACTTTAGACCGAGAAATGTTTACTAATTTGTTCGTAGTATTGATGATTGGTGAAATTTGTTACAGCATGCGGTCATTTCATCGTTTTTTTTTCTCCACATCGTTATTTCTGTTTTATTCTTCTCGGTCTTCTTATTGATAATCGTTATATTGTGTTTTTATTCATTTGAAGCACAAAATATTCTCGACATACCTCAATCCAGACAGTTTAACATATTCATTTTTAAGTATTCCTCTTCCGAATCAGATGTATTCATTGATTATCAAATGAGTTTCTAATGATCGCTAATAGTTTTCCGTCATTTTTTTTTTCTTTGAAAATTCACAGATAACTGTAGAAACATGACCATTTATAAATGTAAGAACGATACTTGTATTTTTCAGTTTGTGTGCCTTTTTCCCATCTTATTTCTTGATGCAAGAATTGTATTTTAAAATTAAAAAATAAAATTTTTTACATTTGTTCGGACATTATAACTCATATCTACATAATTTACTCTTATACTTTTTGTAATTCACTTTTATTGGTATACAACTAGTTTATATGTCGTTTAACATTTTTTTTAATAAAGTGGTAAATATTTTCTCTTACGCATTTGTCATTGTGTATTTTTTACAACAATATTTAAAAGTGTACTGTACGCAAGTGCTTAGTTTCATTGAGATGGGTAGGGTAGTAATGATCATTTGCTGAGGAATGATCCTACGCATCCGTTTTCATCATGATATTGTGTTTGAATGCGAGCAGTCTGCATATTGACCTGAATGCACCACTTTTTACCAAGTTAGCGTAGCTTACTCCAGCTCCCTCAGACTTTCTGGGGCCATTTCATAGACTCCATAGAAATAATGCGGGTGGTAGCCTTGTGTGTGGTCGCGAACATGCGTATACTGATTCGAGCCTTCGGATCGTTGTGACATCTTCTTCTAGAGCGCTACGTGTTTCCTCTTAACCAGTATCACTTTTATTTTTTAACCTTTATTGAGGGACGAAAAAAGTTCTGTCTAATTACATGAACTCATGCGCTATTTCATGATTCTTGCATGTCTTCAATTATTTTTTTTCTAAGGTTGATTTCAAGTAGTTGGACAGGCCACAGTGCCATGCAGAGTTCATACCGAGTACGCGAGTTCGAATCTGTACCCAGCCGAATTAAATCTTTTAGATCACCAGGGTTAGTGCACTGGTATCAGTGTGATCTGGGAGCATAAGGAGCACTTAATTGGAAACAAAGTGGTTCTCTTAAGTCATTCTATAGACGACTCCCATTCAAACATAGTATAACATCGAAACGATGGGTAGCGCGCCTTCAGGAGAATATAGATTATGCCAATGTTTATCCTTGTCTTAAATTTCATTTCAGAACTTTTGGAACCACTGAACAAATTTGGTTGTTCATTTTATGAGATGAGATCGATGGCATGCGTCAATCCTTTCGGAATACTTCAAGATTTTCTCGCCGATTGTTTCTACAAGTATGGATTGTTGATTAGCATGCACCCACGTGCTTTCGCCATCGCACCACTCATCTTGACATGCATTTTGGCATCTGGCTTGTTAAATGTAAGAATGGAGGTTGGTGAAAAATCTCACCCCTTTCGCTATAGGTACGGCTTAAAAAGTTTCATTTTGTTTAGGACGATTTGAGATTTCTGTATTCTCCGGAACATTCCCAATCAAGAATAGAATACGAGATTCACAAAAATTTCACCGGTGGCTCATTGAACAAGTATGTTGGACTGTTTTAACCAAACTGACCTACTTATGTCTTTTTCTGATACAACGGATACAGAGTAACATAGAGTGTGGAAGATTTAATAGTGCATTAATTAATTTGTGATAAGTTTCTTTTATAGCATGTTTAATATATTATTTCACATGAGGACATTGTGAGAATCTTGTTTTGTTGCCTTCATCGAGGTCGCAGATTAGTTTCTCGATGGTAGAACTCAAAAAAGGCACTCTGTATTAGATTGTAGAAAGCATTTTTCTAAAATATAGATGAGTTGAAAAGTGAGGGTCGATCTAGATATCACGTTCAATATCAAGAGATTACATTTTGATTTCGATTGAATTGTTTGAAGGATGATTTTGATCTCTTCTGCTTTCCAATTCTCAAGTCTTAAATAAAATAAGACGGTCGATGAAGAAAGACTTGTGATTTGGTATCTTAGATCACAAAAATTTCTGCATTAAGAATTCTCCAAGGTTGGCTACGTCATATTTACCAAATTATATTTATTTTCTGTTTTTAAACAATACCACAAAGTTAGGATAAAATTATTATTGAATAATTGTTAACGTTTAGGCGATATCGTCCTCTTCAGTGTCTAAATAGGTCCAACTTGTTTTCCTTTCTCTTAGATATTTCCGTAATTCTAACAGAGGAAATTTCCTATCAAATGACTGAATCAGCTAATCAGTTTTTTAAATTGAAAACACTCCCTTCAGATGGAAATTTATAGCAAAATGGGACCAATTGCTCGATATGATGCTATCATAAATGTTATTAGTTTTGAGATTAAAAAATCTATTTCGTAGACGGGGCCAAGTGATATATCACTGGGCATTCATTCTTTCTGTTTAATCTCGACGTTCAAGGTCAAAAGGCGTTCAAAAATTTCATTCTTGCTTTCCGGGGCAGGAATTCTGACTTCAACCTCAGAGCCAACTTCGTTTGGCGCATGCGTTCTATTTTTTCCTCAGTAGTGTATTTTCTTTGCATCTGATTCTCCTATATAGGAGCTATACAATTCGAATACAGATGGAGCATCCCGTCTTACCGATATATTCCATGCTAAAAGCTTTGTATGAAATCACTTACATTGTGCTCGAAATCATACTCTCACCGTCTTTCTTTCAAATTTTGCGAATTTTAAAGGGAACGAAAACTCTTGCACCCTATTTTTAGAAGATTATTTTTTGAGGAGAATGGTGAGTGGTTCAGTTTTGCTTTGTGATTCTATTAAAATTGGTTTCAAACTGCTCTTACGTAGGAACTTTTCAAGGATAGTAAGTGAAACAACAAAACCAATATTGAAACACAGTATAACTTTTTAATGAAACAAATGGTCAAAATAAAGAACATAGAAGTGATGACGATAAAAAATCAAGGATTATTACATTTGGAGGTGCAATCTTTTTTCCTTACTAAAAATGTATTCCAGTTTCTCCCCATCTCAACTCATTCCAAAAATAGCCTTGCGCAAGATTGAATGTAACCTCCATGAGTGTACTTGATCTCATACAAGACTTGTAGTGAGGAGTATGTTTATGAAACAGGACATGCGCTCTGCGTGAGGATAAAAGAGTACTTGGGTGTAAAAGCGAAGCGTAAACAAAACACACTACCAAGACAACATAGGACTCAGAAGCATCACAGAAGTGTTTTTGAAGTTTAAGTCAGAATTCTTGCGCAAGAGAGTAATTAACAAGAGAATTTTTGGAATCGTTTTGTATTAATGTCAAAATGTCCAAATTTAAGAAAAAAAGACTGATTGTGCGATAATTTTTCACTTGGGTCCACGTATGAAATTGATATTAAAACAAATATAAACATCTACGACAACATCGCAACACTACATCGACCGATTAGTTCTATCCGGCAAGAAAATCTGAAATAATCGGTGAGCGTTTTGATTTGAAAAAGCTGACTGAACTGGATGTTTAAGCACTGAGTTGGGGATTCCAATTGCTAGAATTATAAAAATTTCGTGAAAAATGGAAACTATTACGACCATTTAGGTTTTGAAGAGGCCGATAATCACGAAACATTAGCCATTATTCATGAAATATAATATGGCAATTTTGTGTTATTGCTGAAAAGATAAAAAGAAGATAATTCTGACATCAGTATATGCTAGGAAAAAGGACCATCCAGTAAAAAAGATTGCCAAGTATGAAGCAAATGTTGCAGACTTTTATTCCTAGATCTCCATTGCCTATGTTCGTGGATCGTAGTAAAAGGCTAATGGCAATAATATTGGCAGACTAGCTGTTTCAAAAAGTATGATTCACATGAGAAGATAACTATAACCAAAACGAAGTAGTAAAGTTGTGTAAAATGTCAGCCATTGAAGTATTTCAGCTAATTTGTCAGTCCAGAATTTTGCCTCGATTAAGAATGCAACAATTTTTTTTTTCAAAAAGGATCTACCAATAAAAATAAATATTAAATCTATTTTAAAATATACTTTCATGGAAGCATAGCCATTTTTAATTTGCGTACTATTTCTTGTATATGCTGTTTTATACAGATAATCTAAATGTTTAAGGTTTTCATTGTAAAAAACGGAGTTTTTATAGTATTAATTATAAATTTAGTGTCAACTATGATAGGTTATAATGATATGATATTACTACCCACGCTTTTCAGTTAGCCCAAAACTCGGGGCAGGAAAGACTCGAACTCGCATCTCGCAGATTGCCGATCCGGTACTGTTTGCACTACGAACACTCTTGTTTTTGTTAACGGGTTTGATCTGGCAAGCCATTATCGGCATTGCGCCCAGTTAAGTCGCTAACTGCTCGATATATAATGTGGGTTGGAGTCTCTGAGAAAAAAAAAATCAAAATCTGAGTTTTGTGACCAACTTAAAAGCGTGGTAAAATATATTTGCTGTTCTTAAAATTTTAGTAAAGTTTCCGCAATGTTCGTAGCTCACCGAAATTTCTGCAGTCAATTTCAGCTCATTCGTTTCACTCACACTAGAATCTATAGATTACGACAAAAATCTGCTGACGAAAGAGAAATGTCATCGCATTAGGATGTTTAATAAATATGTTCTGGAAAATATGACGTTAACGCTGGAAGGGAAAAAGGTTGGTTAGAATGCATACGTAGCCCATAACACATCGAGTGCTTTTAGGGAAAGTAAGAAAAAAGATATTTGTGGATCTTTTCATTGAATCAATATCCCCCAAGTGATTTCCAATTCCATATGGGCTGCTTCTTATCTTTGTGGATTTCATTTTAAGAGATTTTTAGCCAATTAGTCCACAAGTTGTAACAACACACGACTTAGTATAAATTGTTACACAAACGTTAAACGTCTGTTTAAATGTGAAAGGTCTAAGTCAAATGGACTAGCCTAAGCATAGCCTACGAATGCTAACTTGAAAATCCTTTACTTTGAATTCCCAATCAGGATCATGCAAAGAAGATCAAATGCGATGTGATGACTAGCTAGAGCGGTGAGGCTCCAGCCACTAAAGGGTGTTATTTATACCTGTAAAGAACCATTTTCTGAAGTTGCAATAACAGAATTGTTGGTGGAACCGAAATATTTGGTAATTTGGACTTTATTTTGTACGTCGATTCTTATACACATTTAATAAATCGTATAGAACATATAAGATTCAAAAGCCGTCTTTCGATTTATATTCTTAGTTATAAACGAACTTCATTACATCAGCAGATTTCTTATCCTATAAAGACGTCATTATAAATATAAACAGACGGTTTCAAAGAGCCTATCTTATTTTACAGAATCTAGTCACACTCACTTTTTGTAACGTCAAAAATACAGATGATATGAGTGTGAAAATTGTTGGTTAGCAACTATAGCACTTTTTGTTACACTAAACATCATTAAAATGAAACAAACATCACTCGACTTTTATAATAATCTGTGGACAAATTGGCCTATTGTTAAACTCAAGTAAATAATATTAGTGAAAAATGGATACGTTCGCAATCTGCTAATTACGGCCAACAGGAAGAATATCGGGGATAATGCTCAAGGTATATGTAGATCGTGAAGGTAACACGGTGAACAACATATGAACACATAGAGCTTAGCAGTGCGCGACGAGAGGCAAAGCAAATACATAAGAAAATCAAGGATAATGAAGAAGACAACGAGCCTACCTGTGCGATATCACGTTTCTTCTGCCGCAACGCATGTTTCGTATATGTGGACGCTACGAAAGCAGGGTCACCGATTAGTAGGCACGACTCAACGTACCGTTAGTAGAGTGATGGTATGCCTTCCGCGTATCGCGCAAGCAATATAGGCAATCTGAAGTTTGCATCAACCCTATTGAAGATTGGTGCGACGTCACACGTGAAGCGTATAATTTATGAACGAGAGGAACAAAGCGTAAGTAGTTAAGTTGCACCGAAGATCAAAGCGCAGCAGAATGACCGTTTGGCTGATGATCAAACGCCTCATGATAAAGGTCTGATGTTTAGTGAATTTCTGTATGGGAAATGGTACGTCGAAATGCCCTAGTGTGCGGAGAAAAAACGTTGACTAACTGAAGCCTACTTGCCACTATGCATAATCAATGGAATGCAGATGATATGGATGATAATTTCTATTTATCATCATTCTCAGAAAGCAAACTATTCTGATAATAAACACGTGTAATAAGATTACTCAGAATTTAAAACTGTTCTATTTCCACAGTGAGTCTTACACTTCAATGAAATTTCTTGCTAAGAATTCTCTGAATTTTTCATAATTCTAGGTAAATTTTGGTCGCGATGTCTGCCCAAAATTAAAGCAGTGTACCCTTAGCAACACCATCGCAGATATCTTTTGTGATACATTTTGGAATAGGCGTGTGTGTTTTTATAATGTATTTGTTTTATTATGGAACAATGGATAATACATGAAGCGTTGTTCAGCTACGAGAAGATTCACGAATCAAGGTGGAATATCCAACCATGACTTTTTTTGAAAATAAATTGTTCTTGCCCACGCACCTTTATGGTGTACGAACCGACGCGAATAATGCAATCAAATTTGTGGAAATGGTTCATTTAATCTACCAAATACCATCGTATGGAAACGTTCGTTTTTTTGATTAGTTTTTTCTTTTCTGATAACTGTTTACCATTAGACGCAATCTCTTTAAGATATCTTCTGAAGACGTGTCAGTTGCATTCACTGATTCTGTGCAGAAAGTTCTTGGCACTCCTTTAGCCCCATTCAAGTTTTCGATCTTTAGCCTTCCCATACTGAAAGAGGAAATGCAAAAAAATGCAACCTACACTGTCCCATTTATTTCTTTAACAATTCTGCTATTACTTAGCTTCACAGTCGGATCCTGGTTAGTTTCAGTGTAAAGTACCTGAAAGGGATTTTTTGGAAGTACTTTTTTCTACAATTTTCTGTTTAGCATGACTAGCGACTGGATTACCTCGAAACCAATTGAAGCAATGATTGGCGTTCTTACTTCATCCATGGCAATTGTTAGTGCTGGTGGCGTTTTGTTTGCGATTGGTGAACCATTCATTTATCAGGTATGGTAGGCACTACATCTTTGGTTCTTTATTTCTTTATGATGTGCACAGATTTGTAATAATTATTTCATCAAGGATTTTCCGTCACTCAGGAATTTGATTTTTTTTTTTAAAACATGATCGAAGACGTTTTTAGGCATCGAGTGAACATTTTGTTTTTTTTTTATGTTTTTGCGCACTTTTTTTTGCTTTTCAAAAAGATGTCAATGAGTGCTAGAATAGGTTTTTGACGGATTACTTTTTTGTAACTTGTTAACTGCTTCCTTGTAAATGGCAAATGTTTGTGAGTTCCGAACTGTTGCATGCCATCGGAGGTCGAAAAATCCAGCAGAAATTAATGCTTATAGTAATACGAAAGAGATAGCAAATGCTGACACATTAGCACGCTTTATTGAACTGTCTGAGCAATTGTAATTTGTAATAGGATGAGTTATACTAGTGGAAAATAACTAAGTAAGAATGGAATAAACAAGGATGAGGTAATTTGACGGTAGCAGGCGTTATAAAAGTCTGCTGTAAATACCATCTGCTCATAGATCTCACTTTTGCCAACTTAAAACTGTGCTGCCAAATAATCAAGGAAAGTAATCGTTCTACGTTATATATGATGTAATAGATGATTTAATTGTAATTTTATTTTATTTTGCGATGATATGATACTGTCCGTATTTGTGCTGAGTTTTTTTTTTTAAGTTCTTATGATTTCCTGACATTGATTGCTTGCCACACGAGTATTTTAAGGCGATTACGAAGATTGATATTAAACATACGTAAGACCGTTCGTTTTTCGTGTTGTTGAAAATACGTGGATAATTACGCTATGCAATCGTAGGTGCGAGTCACAAAGTTTGAAGTGCGTCTTCATTTATCGT
>KN716479.1:18611-31379 GCA_000816705.1 Dictyocaulus viviparus | reverse complement strand
TATATATATATATATATATATATATATATTAAAAAGATCAAAACAATATTTTTTTTTCTTGAATCCCCAGTTTGAATAGTGAAATTTAGCGTGACTTCAGTCGAGAGATTTAGACCTTTTCATGTCGTTATCACTTGTTCCCCATGGCAACGCTTTCATTTCATCCATGATCGCAAACGATTCCGGCGAAACTAATCAGGAGGAAATAGTCCCACATGCTTTTTAGTCAAGTACGCGAAAGCGTTTTAAAAGTATCCGTCATATTTCGCTTTACCAGAATGCTTTTCACAATTTTAGAACTTCTATTGCATAGCTGTATTATAGAAAGATCTATAAATACAATCCATTATGTGCTTGTGGAATGATCTATTCATTAGATTTTACTCATAACTTTGCTGCAAGCTATGCATGTTTTCAGAATGTGGTTTGGTAAAATCCAAGTGTAATCTTTTCCATGTGAATATTGAGACTGGTTCATTCTAGAAACAAATTTTGGTACTCATTTGTTTTCTGTTATATCTTTCTTCTCTGAATTTGCTGTCATTCTTGGCCAAAATTTAACAAGCATGTCTCGTTTAGCTTATTTTCACTATGCCACTAGTTTTCTTTTGAATTTTTAACCTTTTGAACGTCAGATCAAAGATATGTCATTGTTAAGCTGAATGACTGTTTGCGTTTTGTAGATTAGCAGCTAGTGACTCATTATAGATACGGTGTATTTAATGATTTACCTTCAGATTGGTGAGAAAATTGTAATAATGGGTGCCGAAGTTAAATTGTATCTACAGGAACACTCACTTCCGCAACTTTTTGAGGTAATGAGTTCAAGGAAATTAAAAAGCAATAATTAAAATGTTAAGAATTGTCAAGATAGTCCTTTGATTACTTTGTAGTGAATGTCGTACTTTATGATAATTTTGTTCTCAAAATCATTATATCATTGATGACACTGAGTGAAACTTGGAACATCAGATGGGACTCGGATCCGAACCATAGATATGTCCAGTTTTGATATGTTACCGATTGCATTATGGAGGTCCTTATTCTGTGACTACCTAGGGCTTTATTTGATCACATTATGCATCAGGTTATCCCGCAATTTCCGTTCAACTGAATATAATATCTAATACTGCTTCATTGTTTCTTGCTTAGAGTTTAGCACGTATATTGTTACACTTCCGAGTAGAAAACAAGATTGTGGTGTTGGCTTCGTTCCTAAAGGTTTTGTCTTCACGTGTTTGCTAAAAGGCAAAAAAATGCGCCATCGTGTAGCTGTTTAGTGACCTTTCATCTTTCATGAGTCCAATATGTTTGATTGGAAAAAGCAGTGAAGAGGAATCTTCTCGAATGCTTCGAATGTTGCTTGGTATGAGTAAAAGAAATTTTTTTCTAACGATTAATACGATATAAACAAGAACTGTAGTTGAGGTTTATGGTGATCGAATAGACTATGTAGAGGTTATAGATCTATGGGAAAAGATAGAACAAAATACGTGCTTAACTCTAAGCAAGAAATAATCAAGCAGCATTAATATTGACAAGTTCTGTTTATAACGCTAATACTGAATTCAAATGACACAATCATGCTTTATAAAAAATTTTGATTTTGAGGTTGGAGTCCTGCTATCCTCTCCGCGCGCAATAGCTTTTACGTTTCATTGCCGCAGATGATGAAATTGTTGCATTCATGATAAGAAACAAAATTGTTCTGGAAGTTATTTTTGCATTTATTAGAAACTTTAAAATAGTTTTTCTTTTATTACGCTTTTTACTATACAAATACAAAAGAAACTGGCGGTTTGACAGGAAAACAGCAGAAAAGGTTTGTAGGGCAGTAGAAATTATACACGCATTGCTATCAATGCAATTTAATTTATCTGATAAATACACTTTAAATTAGGAAAAGTGGCGCCAATTTTCAAAATCAGAATGATACTATCATACTTTACCTCGCTAATAATTTAATGGTATAATGTATGAGGAATATCAAGATGAGGAACATTATCAAGCATAATCTACTTTCAAAAAAATCAAATATAAATCCATTGAATCTGCAGGGCCTTATGACTGGATTAATTTACAATCGACCGAAACAGCCGCTGCGATTTTTGGAAACGGCTATCGCACAAATTAGAGCTAATCCAGACGAAGAACTCACGTGGGACATGTTTATTGACAAAACAAAATTCAATAAACCACGTAAGGCAATGTGTACATTTTTTTCCGATAAAATATTGATACAGGAAAATCTACGTATTTTTGAGTAGTGAAGATCACTGTTCGTTATCAAAATCTCAAACGGCAACTACTCAATTATGTGATATTAACAAGTACCATTTCAGTAGACTAGTGGGTTGTTCCCCTTTATGAGCTTTCATAATTATTCAGTCGTTTCAGGTATTCTATTTGAATTAGTGCGTAATAAGATGTATTTGAAAAGTACACGAATTGACGGTAAAAGTAACTTACTGATGAAGCGATGCACTATATAGAAGTAACATGACGGAGCACCATTCTGAAGAGAAAACAAATAAGCTTTATTAAAATGTGTTGAATACTTCCGGTGATAGACGATTAAAAAATATCTCATCAAATATGTACGTGATACAATGAGGTGAAGACTATGAGATGATTTTAAGCAACTAATTTTGTTAATATCATCATTAATAATAGAACATGTGTTTTCTGCGCAATGAATTACACAAGAAGAGATGAGTGAAAGGGTTGTTGGAGTAGTTTGGATATAATTTGTTGACTCATTGCTTTTGTATGTGAACAGAACTAAACTTGGACAAGGACTGTAAACACAAAGAAACTGTAGTTTCTCGAGCAAAGTTTTGCTTTTATAGTAGAAAGATAAATATCTAGATTAGATGCAGATAGTGAGCACAATATGTTTCTATTAGGGATGGATTTTTATTAACCAGAAACATTACGATAAAAAACGGAGTCATATGTGAACAAAGGATTTCATGAGCTCGACCCTCATATGACCAAATATGTTTTTGAAATCGTTTTTTTTAATAAAAGGATTTACATAATATTAATGCTACAATATGTCTATTTCAAAATGTCTCACTCTGAGAAAGCAGCGAACAAGGAATGCATCCATCGACGTGTACATTTTATGCGACTATGAACATGAAAGCATAATTGCTTGGTACTCGATAACTCTCTGCACTTGGCCCTGCTTTTTACGTTTTAACATCGATCACCCGCATTAAACACTTCCCCCACATTCTTAGTATTTTTCAAATTGCATTGTAGTAGTGTTGCATTAATATTTGAATTACAGATAATAAAAGAATAAAAAGTGCATGATTACAGCTCAATCCGAAGGAACTTCAAGATCACCGAAATTAGATACTACACTATCACCGAAAGAGATTAAAGACCGAAAAATGTATGTGTTGCATACTTTCATTATGAAGAAGTATTATTACATCTTGATTTTAGTTCAACTAAAGATAAAACTAAAGTATCAAAATTGAAAGAAAGGAAGAAAAGGAAAAACATACCTTTAACGTCTAGTCGCGAAGGACGATCATCCAGTCAGAAAATGGGCAGAGCACAACGATCTCCTTCTGTGATGAAAGCGGCCGAAGTTGCTCATATTCCCCATGTTCCAATTATTCTTTTCATGGGTGAGTATTTTCGTAATTGTTAGTCTCAATCCACCTTCGTTAATTGATTCTCTTATGTACTAATAGTGCTATCATATTGAATCCATTCAATGCTACTGGTAAGAGAACGTCAAAATATTGTACCTGTACCACCCAAACGTTCCATTATTGAAAAATTTAATTGAATCATATTCATTTCTGTTAAGCGTTGCATCCTTGATTATGCAAATCTTTACTCTGACAATTACTAAAATCTTTTGCTAAAACAATGGCAGAACTTGATAAGAGATTCCTTAACGTTTTTTTTCATGTGTTCGTGCTCTGAAATTTCTTAGTTGAGTAAACAAAAGTGCTTCCTCAGTTTACCAACCTTTCTGCTTTAATTTCTTACCTAGAGATTTCTTGTGCGTCAAAACTTTGTAACCAACCTGAACAAATTACCGCTCGCGTGATCTTGATTAACAAAAAAAGCTAGATTTTAAGAGCTGTTAATCAATCATGAGATTAATCAAGAAATCAAGAGATCAAAGGATTATCTAGTGATCTAGTTCTTAGTTACTGTAGGCATATATTCTTCCGGGAGTGTGGGACAATGCGAAGTTTCATGATCATGACTTTATATATTATCATGGTCTTTTTATTATTGTGATTTGTGGCAAAGGTTCAATGTAAAAAGGTTAATAGATGGCAACTTACATCAGATGAAGCGGAATACGTCTAAGGTATGATCTATGAAATGTCTTGAGAAACAAGAAAACAAAAATCTTTATGAGCGCGGTGTGTTCATATATGTGGCAAAACTATTTTGGTGTTTTTTTATGAAGAGATGTGCCGTTTTTACAGCGTTTACAAATATTTGGCTCTGAAGATTTCAAATTCTAAAAACAACTGGTGCTCATATGTTTTATTACTACCCTTCTATTCATCTGAATCATGCTCATAAACAACCTGATTTTAATAGCTTATATTGAGTTTGTTTAGATATTTTTGTTGTCTTCATAAAATCATATCCTTTTTGTCATCTGCTTCTTTGCAGGTGGACCAGGAGGAGGTAAGACAAGACATGCAGCTCGAGTTGCGAGTGCACTGGCTGACCAAGGTCTCGTACACATCTGTATGCCGGATATTATAAGGTGTTTCCGATTCATGTCTCATCTAATCAGATGAATATAATGAAGCGTATACACTCCTTGAGTTGGGTGTTATGTTCAAATTGCTTGACTGGACAAAATTGAGAAAATTGAGTAAGAATTTTCAAACTTCAATATCACGAAAATTTTGGGCAATTTTAAGAAGTGCTTCTGTAGAGTAGCACTCATCCAACCAAGTACAAGAATCCTATGTGATGAAGATCGGAAGAAGTTGTATGTTGATGAGACTCTATTACAATTGCAGCAAGCTATTCCGCCAAATACCATAAACTAATTCAATTATGCCTTGAAGCAAGTAAACTTTTCATTGCTTTTGCGTCCTGGACTGGTATATGAATCGCTTGAAAACAAAAGATTACGATTTTCATAAATGTTAACCACACCGATTCAGTGTACAGTGTAAATCTATACGATTCGTAATGGAGTCGCATCCCGAAGGGATTAATAAATGTTGAGCTCTACTTTTCATTTTTGTCGCACAGGCTTCCCATATTAGAAACAATTGACGAAATGAGCTTGGATTATAGAAGTCGTTCTGTGTACCAGAACTAACATGATTTTACATATGAAGTTGAGAAATATTTTTCCAACAATGTCACCATTTCTTCTGCTAGCAGAAATTCTTCTTCTTTGCTATAAGAGAGCTCCAAAAATCGTCAAAGAACTAGCATTTTACTACTCTGCTCATTACCTGCTAAAAGAACGAAATCAAGCATTAGCTCGGTTGCCATTGAACGTTCAAGAATGTATGTTTTTATCGCATTGCACATCCTACATCAAGAAAACATCGGGGCGCATAAAAGAAATGAAGAAAAAAAATTACCAAGATCTTCTTAATGGAATAAGTGAGAAAAATTTAATTGTTTACAAGAATGCAGTGCACTTATGTTAGTACAAGCAAATTTAAATTTGAAATATTTAAACATTTCTGATTACTTACAGATATTTGATTTTTATTTATGAAGCATAACAGGGCAGCCAATGTACATAAAAATTACAGAAACGCTCTCGCGAAGTACAAAGATCACTATTCTGAATGGAAAACGGCTAATGAACACTACTTACGAGGTTCAATTTTATTTTTCCCTTTGTATTAAGCATGCAGTACAGGTCTCATTTATGACACGGAATAATTATATCAGATATAACATTTTTTTAATTACGAACCTCAATTTTAGCAACAAGTGTTCTACGTTTTGTGAGTTTTGCCAAATAAAGATAAAGGGAAGAGGAATTTTGTCCAATACGAGTACTACTATGATAGGTCATGTGCTATTGGAAGAAATACGACGACACAAAAGAAGACAAATCATTGAACGATTATAATATTTTGAGTTGTACTAAGGCTTGTACGGAAAGCCGTATTTTTCTAGTTCCGAATGGAAATGAATAATATTTTGTGAAGGAATAATGGGGATTTAATCATGACTAACTAAACCGTTATAATGACCTAACGGTAGTATAACAACAATGTAGAGTGGGCAGTAAAAAAAAAAACACAACAATTTCACGTGATATGATTCAATAAAATTATACAATTAGTAAAAGATGAAAGAATTTGATCCTTATGATAAGAATCGTGTCATACTACGTCAGGGCTCATGACTGGAACCAAATAAGTATTCTTCAAAATGTAAAATGTTTTCTATGGCTGTACTGTTTTGTTTTTCTACAAAAAAAACGGAGTATTCTAGGTGAATTAATACCTAATCACCTCGCACTGGCACTTGTAAAAGCTGAAATGGGAAGGTATCCAGAAGCAAATGCGTTTTTCCTCGAAGGTTTTCCCAGAGAAGCTCGCCAAGTCGAAGACTTTGAGAGGCAGGCAAGACTGTAACTCATTTTCAATCGCGTTATTAGATTTTTTTTCGAATAAAATTCGATTATTACGAAGTTGAGCAAATTAGCAATAATAAATCCGAATAGTTTGGTTCTCTCTAAAAAGATATGATAAAATATAGTGCTCTTGTTAAGCAAATTGAGCATTGTGCAGGAAGCTACATTATATTCCCCATATTTGCTCAATTACTACGGTTCTTTGTAGCAAAATAATCATCAAATAGAACTGGTTTTGCATTTTCTAATCCGGTCAGATACTATTTTTGTTCATCTAATAGAAGGCAAATTTTCCCGAACAAAGAGTCAAACAAATTAGCTTGATTAGGAATGTTAAAATCATAGCGATTTTATGATAATCAGATTCACTACCGCTTATTGAAAGGGTTAATAACACAACAAATTTTGCCAAATTTTTGTTGAATTATATAGGTGCAGTCCGTTAATATGGCGCTAATCCTTGATTACGATGAAAAAACTTACGAGAACATATGGAGAAGAGAGGATTGGGTATGGAGATCATCGACCAACGAATCAAGGTTAGAACGTTACAGGAAGCTTCTTTCAGTGCCTCAAGAGAATGGGTAGGATGGAAATTTTCAAAGACAATCTCTATGCTGTTAATTTTGAGTCGTGTAAAATATCATCGCAAATTCTTCAAATTTCAGGAATTCAAACAAAAAACACTTCCATCTGCAAAGTACTTTGACGATCAACGCTTGTTACATTTGGTATAATTTGTATTTTAAACCACAATTTAAATAATTTGTTTGTCCTATTCAGATACCTGGAGAAAAAGACGATCAAAATATATTTGAAAGAATGAGGGATTTGGTGCGAAAGGCGATGAGCACTGGTGTGCCCGTTCTTAACAGCAATCCACCAAGTCAACCAAATACTAGAGCTCAAACGGTGATATATTTCACTTACGTCTACAGATTATTATTCAAATGTTGTTTTCGAATCCAACTTTTTAAAGGGATCTCGCTACAATGGAAGTCCTAACGTCACGAATGGAGTTGAAGTCGAAAAATTGGAACAAAAAGTACGATGCAATAAATAGACCTTCCTGATCAATCTAAAAAAGATTCACAATTAATTTTAGATTGTCTCGACAATGATTTCTACTGAGCAAATTTCCGAACACGACAACCCATGCGATAATACCAGCGCTCCAATACTTGCTGGTAAGTTCTATATGAACCATGAAGGCTCTCTCAGAATTTGGAATATGCGCAAATTCCACTGCAAAGAAGTAAATTTAGAGACAGTAACGCTTCAAAAGATGTTCATAAAATGAAGTAATAAAGTGGTAGAATCGTTTCCTTATATACAGTTTTAAGAATCCAAGCTCAAAACTGAAATAGTGGAGTTATCAAAAGCAGATTCACAACCGAATATTTCCAATATTGTCGATGGTATGTACTCAGATGAATAACACACTTCTTAGAAAAAAAAAGAATTTTTCAGACCTTTCTACGAATGACAATAAAATTACTCAGTTAGATCCATCGTCCAATAAATCTGACAATGGTGAGTTCTAGCCACATCCAAACATCAGTACACTCGTTATTCGGTAACAGATTCGAGTTCAATTTCTGCTTTCACAGCTGCAATATCAACGAGCACTCCCATTATTCCCATTCCATCAAGCGCTGCTGCTGAAGAATCTCTTTCCCAGAAATCACCTGATTCGACTTCACCAAGTATTGTTTTTATTTGGAGCAAGCATCCGTCTACTCAACTTATCTAGCTTTTGTATTATAGATGCAAATGGAGAAAGCACAACATTATCATTAGAGAAATCCGAACATCATGGGCTGTCTGTGAACGCTCCTGTTATTCTAGTAATCGGTCAGTTAATTCATCAGCTGCCAGGTTCTGCTTATATTTTGCTAAACAGTTACATTGAATTGCCTATTTCGATGTTAATCATGTTTAAATTATCTTATTTTCAAACCTAATATCTAGTTTACTTTCATCTGACCATTGAGAAAAAAATCACTATGCATTAGAATAATATTATTACAGGAGCTCCTGGAGCGAGAAAACACGAGGTTGCGGAACGAATTGTACAGAAATACGATGGCTTTGTATTACTTTCAATGGGAATGCTACTCAGAGCTAAGGTTGCTGAAGAAGCAGCAGATGAGCTCTGGCAAAGAATTGTTCGAAAAATCAATCTAGGAGAACCAGTTCCGATGGTGAATTTTACTTTCTCAATTGTAGCCCACTACTCACAGGTGGTAGAAAATTTTGAGAACGATTCTCAAATACATCACTTGAAATTGTCAATAACGTTGTTGCTCAAGGAAAATGTTTTCCTTGCTTCAACATACTACTCGGTTAGAAAAGAACATTTTGAAAGAATAAGAATATATATAAAATGCTTTAGAACTTTAGATGCTTTTATAATTTTCCTTCTTCTCTTACTGTTTTGCTCACTTTAAGAACATTCGAGCATATACTTAGAATGATGACACTGCTATGATTTCAGAAGTTATGCCGTGAGCTTCTTTACAACGAAATTCATCGCATCGGACAAACGAGCTGGGGTTATGTTATAGAAGGGTATCCCAGAAATGAAGCTCAATTAAATGACCTACTAATCACTGTAAGTTTAACATACTGTAAATTTTACAGTGTAATATTAAAGATAAAGCTTTGCTAAAACGAAAGCCATGCTTTAATTGTATAATACTTAGAGAGATCCTGTAACTTTTTTGAAGTGCTCCAATTTCTTATTGGTTTCATAAAATGCAGATTAAAAATATGTTGTTAATTAGGCTTTCCTGTATCTGAGTTAAAGAGCAAGATTAGAGGCAGTGCCTTAGTTTACAGTTAGGGAAGATCGATCTCGCCATTCTAATCGATTGCACTGAGCAATTCTGTTTGGATACCATCGCAAAGCGTTTTCATGTCAACAGCACACCACGATCTGGTACGCTTCTTCTCATTTATTTTTCAGCTTTTCAGCAAGCCAACAATCGTGTAAAATGAAAAAGAAGAACGCTATCTTGCTCAAAGATTTTCTATTCCAAGATTTTTCTAAGGAAATCAATTTACTGAGTGGTAAAGGAAAAAGAATACGATGAAGGGAAATTCTAAAGAGTCAATTACAGTTTTATGTGTTCCATAAGCTTTTACAGAGGACTGCTTTAGATGATGATCCAGAAGTAGCGAAAACGAGAATGTCTTTATTCAAGCAGAACACCCTGCCAATGCTAAAAGTATTGGATGAAAAGGGATTATTACGAGTGGTTAGGTTCAACGGTATGCCTTACGGGGATTTTCGCATTGCTTATTGAAAGTTCGAGATTATGAATTTCTGTTAAGTTAATGGCGCATTGTTTCAACATGTCAATTGACTTTTTCTACAATGAAAACATGTTGGCTAATCACAAAGAGTCAATAAGTTTTAAAGGAGACTCCAAGAATGTGCTTCGTTCTTCCAATTTTTAAAACAAAATGCTTATTTGTGACTAAAGCGGCGGAAACTTTAGCACAATTGTAGAAATAATTTTTAATCGTTTAGTCAAAAACATTTTGCCTTAACAGTGGACGACATTGATTAGTCGTACTAACAGTGAGGAATCAAATTTTCGGTTTGATCCATTCGTATTGTGTGTTAGAAAATCTTATACAATTCGTTCCTTCTACTTGTAGTGTCTCGTTTTACAATGATTTGTTTTTTATAGTTTTTTTGAGAAAATATGAATGATCTAAGCATTAGTACAACAACATTGAAATTGTCATTTTTGAATCTGGAGAAACTTCTTAACAAACAAAAACGACTTGAAACTTTTGCTCCCATGAATGAGAATGCGTAAGTTGATCATTGGTTCATTCACAGTTAGTTAGTTTCGAGTCGTCGTCAAACAAGTGATATACTAACATTGAGTGTTGGCTGTCCATTGTCTTCAGTTCAGAATCATATATGTCGCATAGGAAAATTGTACACGCAAGAAACTATGGTTTTTCATGAACTGTAGAAGGGTCGATCAAAGGCGTACTTTCTGGCTTTACACTGGCAAATTGATGGAAACTATTCTGCCAAGTGAAATACAAATTTCGAAATTTACAAATGTTATTCGACAGCAATAATAATAAACTAGTTTTTGGTTGCTTTCATAATTTAGGAGCTTTCGATGAAAGATACGTATTACTGGAATCAGTACGCTGCTAAGAGTGCAGCACTATAGCCGTCGAACCGTCTAGTGGTAATATTTATAAAAATCATCATAGATCAATTAGAAAATGTTACTTTTCTGAATTCACTTAAACGAAAAATTTCCATGGATTTTAGGTGTTTAGACTTATAATGGTTTCTCCATGTAGCATCGTTGTAGTACGTTGTATAGCTCTTTACTGAAAGCGAAATGTGGACGTAAAATAGTTATAAGTGAAAATAAAAAAAAGGTTGTTGCTTAAGTGCTTTTTTTTTTGCCAACTGGCTAAATTTACAGTGATATTGTCATTTGCTTCCATAGATTAATTCGTTAGACGTAGAAACTCAAAATATTCAAGTAAACAACAATAGAAGCAGATTTTTCGAGTACCTAAATTTTTCAGTAGTACATTCGTTATCCAGCGCCAAAAAGTCTCGTTTCTATAATGATTAATTAACGAATGAAAAAAAAAACATTACAGCTTCAGTGCAAAGTTACAACATAGAAAGAACTTTCAATGAGATAATAATTTGAGCGGAAATCCCCTGATAGGTTCGCATGATTATCTTTCAAAGTATTGTGAGTGATGGTGAAGCTCTGATGTGTTTGTGAGTTGACGTTTCTCTTCTACAAAGTTAGTGCCTGAAAAGTTGAAAAAAGAAACAGCAAAATCATTGCGCGAAATTGTAGGCAAGGGCTCGGGTTCAGTGGTTTTCAGTTCCCGGCCAATGCACCATATGCAAGGGCTCGGGCTCAGTGGTTGTCGGTTTGCTTCAAACTTGAGTGATGCACCTCAAACTTGGGTAATTAAATCTTTATTTAAACAAACATAAAAAATTACATACAATAACGATAAATGAAGAACATACATAATAGGATTTATAAGGATGTGATTATTAAATAAGATGACAATTATTTATCAAATACAACTGGTGAGAATGATATATGAAGATAAAAGGAATACGTCATGAGTCATTGAGATTGTATGAGTCTTGTGATATAATGAAATAACGACAACTTAAATAGTAAAGGTGAGAGGATATCGGTTTGGAGGTAATGAGTAAAGAGTATCGATGAGATGTTTACGGTAGCTGCTTATATAGGGAGGGGACGGAGACTAGAGACGTTTAAACAATGTATGTCAGTACCACAGGATAAGCAGGACGTTAAAACAACTATGACCTTTTATGAATTAGGACATGACTATTAAGAGAATAGCCAACGATATAATTACATGATTTGAATCTACTTTTTATATAATTTAAATGATGAGGTAGAGATTACTCGAGAAAGTATTCTCTAAAAATTGTAATAATTGAGATTTCTGTTCAACCGTTGCGAATGTTTCCCTTTTTTTTATTCTAAACTTTATAATATTCCTTAAGCTTTATAGTAGTGTGCGCTTATCGCCGTTCATCCCACCAACATTCTTCTTCCATTAATATTTCACATGCACATTTTCTTCACTTAAGGATTTACATATGAAAAAATGAATAAATAAATATAAATAAATATATACATATGTATAGACAGATACATAACACACGTGTAGATATATAGATACTTGTCCTGGGTTCTTGTGTCTTTTAACGGTTCAAAAATCGAAAGGGCGTTTAGTATAAAATATAAACCAAAAAACTTTAATTGTTCAATGTTCGTTATGCACCTCTACGGGTTATAGTATATTTTGTATATAAAAAAAATTCCTCAATTTTCTATAAAGATTTTTCGGCACCTCCTGCTCGATATTTGAGGGCGGTATGCTTTGAAAGGGGAAAAATATCTGGCAACATATGACTAAATGCCCTGTGTCTATTATAGTACTGCTACTTTGTTTAAAAAGTCACCATGACGAACGCTTCATGCTTGAGGTAGAACAATGCGAAATTCCTCGTAGTAATATTTAAAATGTGACTTTTAATGAACTTTACTGTTTTCCACCTATTTATTGATTCATAAAGAAAGCTTGCCTGGTGCCCTATCATTTTG
>KN716479.1:0-18511 GCA_000816705.1 Dictyocaulus viviparus | reverse complement strand
TATATGTATACATATATACTCATATATATTGTACAAATATTCATGTGCATGGTTTCCACTTTCTGTATCACGCAATATTGAGGAAAATCTATGTTTTGAAGGTTGAAGGAGACTCCGATCTGGATGCGGTTTTCAAATGTGTTTCAACCACCATTGATCATATTTTGTTCATCAAAGGTGAGAACAGAACAGTTTAAGCTTTATGAGTTGCTAGTAACGTGTTAAGATGGACGATTCTCAAAGTATTCATAATCCTGAACACATTTATGCCTAAGAATTTGTTTGGTAGGAAGTGAAATAAGCTAAGCTAACCAAGCAGTACAGTTATAATGTTGCTGTCGCCTCGTTCTCCATATGTTTAAGCATACATCATCGGTAAGATAGATTGAGATCAGAGATTTGTTCTTTTCATCATTTGGACGCAAATTAGTAATATTTATTTATTTAGAAGACGAGAGTGGTAATAGTCTTGGTGAATCTAAAAAAGGATCGATCAACGAATGACAAACAAACCATTTATCACCATCAGTTTGAAGGATTCCTCAGATTTGTGCATTTTTCATAAAAATTCATTAAATTGTAATGAAGTTCCGTATCATATCATCAGAATTACAACTTTAGAATGGTTTTTATCTTTATGAGAATTACAATAGCACTAAAAACGTGAACTGTTCGAAAGGATTGATCTATGAAGTTTTATTGAATAAATACTATCGAACAGAACTTATGAAATATATGAGGTTCTAGACGAGTAAAGCCCAAAATCAATTATGTCTCATATATACGTCTTAATTGAGAGGAATAAGCTGACGAACTACATTTCACTTCTTACAAATTTGGAATCATTGCCTCACATTTCTTTATGACATCAAGAAAGAATTGAATTTATAGGTACAGAAGAGCTTATTTTGAAAGTTCATTTGAATGAAGATTTTTTTCATTTCAATACGATAGATATTCGACGTGGAGTTAGTGAATGCTTTAGTTATCTTATTTAATAATTTGGCGATTCGCCAAAAGCGAAGGCATTAATGCACTGTCATAACCTGATATTTGAGAAGCTCGAACTTCTTCTTCTTTCCAAAGCATTTTTTAACAACAGAATACACTGCTGCCTTTCATGTATTGTATAGCGATACTAGTTTCTTCACAAATTTTAGTTATTACACTCTTATGTCAATAACTATTCATTATAGATTTTCTATCAAAAATTAAATTGGAGAAATAAAAAAGAAGAAAATAAAAAGAGAAAATATAAAAGCATGTAGGATAAAAACATTCTACAGATTATGTATTTTATGCCCCATATTTGTGTACCTCAGCAGGACTTCGACTTCGTAGATGTGCCAACTTAGCATTGTATTTTCTGAAGTTCTAACATGGCTCGGCTGTTACGTTCTATTTCTCGTCAGCACACGCAGTGTCACCGGTCTTCAACGATCAAAAGAATACTACCACCTGGCAAATTTATTTTTCATCTTGATAGTGGTATATTCGAACATAGGCTTACTGTTCATATGGAAATAAAAATGCCTAACTCTTTCACAGCTTCAAAGATCATGATGTGAGGTTCAAGTTCCTAGGGTATATTGACAGTGGACACTCGACAACACCTCTCAACCATGATGTGGTGGTAAATCGATGAGAGGAATCAGAGTGATATACCAACGTTCATGTGAAAATTTTATAATATAACATTACGTACATTCTAATGTATTTATGAGAAGATTATGCTAATGCAAAGTCGACATTGACTGAAAGGTACGAAACTAACTTGACTAGTAATCGACCGAATATGACGGAGATCATAAAGCAAAAAAAATCAGATAAAATTATGAATTAAAGAAAAAAATTAAACAGTTCATAGTTAGTCAGCATGCATATGAAGTGATCTGAGCATTACGTTTTCCTCATGCTGATGTTAAACAGGAGGCACCATACTTGCTTGTGTTTTAATGTTTGTTGCTTCAAAAAATTCTCGCGAACGATCAGGAGACGTTGATTGATATTCTGATGAATGATTCGATGACGAAGATGGCGCCTAAAAAACATATCATCTTTCCATCTTTACATTTCAGTGTTATAATATTTCAAAAGTGATCTCAGTTTGATTTTAGAACATTGACAAATAGTGAACAGCAAGCTTACGGTGTTGTAAATATTCTGCAAAACAACGTAATTATTATACGTCATTATAAGAAAACAGACTAAATAATAACAAATCGTTTTGGCTGCAAATCGAAATTCAGATCTGTCCTCATAACGAAAAATATTCATAAACAAATTCTTTTTAAAATTCTTTTTGGAAGATGATTGCTGGATGCATTTTTTCTACTAATTTTTTTGCTGTTTTGAAAACTGATGACTGACAGGCGATATTTTTATAAGTTGTATAAAGCTTCGTTATGTAGCCTACTTAAAGTTAGCAGGAGGTTCAATCATAGAGCTAGTAAATGAACAAGTCGCTAGTGAGGAAAATTGATCACCATCGATTGCTGGTGACAGAATTTCTCAGTGCATTACTACAACTATGTGGTTGCCTTTTTCTGCCATACTAATAAATGAAGCGCTTATTCAGTAAGTCGAACCTCATGGATTTTGGTATTTTAGAGTGCATAAGAAACGTTCCATCGACAACATTAGACTTCAAGAATACTTGTTTCTTAATACGTAAAAACAGTGCGAAATGTACTCTACCTTTCATTTGAAAATACTTGTTTGGAATGTGATATGGTTCATAGCAACATAAGCAGTCTGAGAGACATAAAGCCAAATATCACTGGTTCATTGACTACTGAGGATAAGCTTAATCAGCCCAAATTATTCTTATAGCTTCGAAGCATGAAAAATTAACGAAGACAATTAGATGAAATACTACGAAAAGAATTAGAATACTTAAACATAAACATCAATCAAACTTCAGCCATTTTTGATAAATGCTGCAAATTACTTCCCTGCTTCACTGAGCAGCTGAGCGTCCGGGATGATATGAGTTCCCGTATCAAACATTTTTGTATATTAACAATTTGAGTGCAAAATTTGCTTCACATCACTGATAAGATTAAATAACGTTGCCGTTAACTTATTGAGGTTAATATGAGTGAATGAGGAAAGAATGCGTGTATTTTCGTGTATGCGTGTAGGAAATGTATTTCCCATTTTTGGAAAATGTTTACACTTTTCATACAAGAAACTGAAAAAGTGCTGATCAGATATTTTCATCATTTTTGAATTTCTCACCTTTCGAAAAGGTAATTTTTTTATCAGGAGTTGATAGAATTGTGATTTCTAAAAAAAGGCGGAAACGGTATTAAGGCAAAAAATGGTTTATGATCCTATTGAAATCGGGCATATTTCGATGTTTCCACAAAATTCCAGTAAAATTCAGAACGATATCGCACGATACGCCTTCGAGCTGGAATAATTTGAACCACAAAGAAATTAAATTTCAACTGAAACACGAGGATTTTGTAAAGACAAAATCAAGCAATAGTCCAAAAGGTGCTAAGTCACTGAAATATTGTGAAAGCGACAGAATTTTTCAGCAATGTTATGCGATTCATTTAAGTCCCCAAACAAGCATGTCTTCTGGCACAATGATGGTGCAGTATGATAAGCTTCTTATAAACATCGCCGGTCTCTTTTCTTGGACTTCTGTCTTTGAAATATCATCCCGTTGCTGGCAGCCCTTCTCCGAATTGAGTTTCTCGTTCATTCTGAAAAGCTTATAATGCAATGGTCGTTGGATGCCGCACCATATACACAATATTCTTTAATCCAAATTTGGTTTGAAGTTTGAAGGGTTAGGTGTTCCAGGCTCACAACATGCGTTTTTAATTTCGATATTTTCGTGGGTAATCCACTTTTCGTCCCAATATATCACTCATTTAAAGAAGGGAGCGATTTTGTTCCAATCAAGCAGAGATGTGCATGTGACGACCTAATCATAGAAATTCTTCGGCTACATTTATGTAGGATCTAATCTGATCAATTCGACACTTCTCCTATCTTTCGAATATGATCGAAAATGGTTTGTCAAAGCTGAATTAAGCCTTTATGCGATCTCCGATGTTATAAGAAAAGAATCTCGTTCCAACATGGTATTAACATCATCGTCGTCGACCAAAGGTGGTTGCCCAGAACGTGAACTATCAGAAAGGTCGAAATCACTTGTTTCAGAATTTTCAAACCATTTTCTGCACGTCCTATCAGAAACTGTGCATTTATCAAACACTTTCAATAAATTTCTACATGTTTCTGCAGCATTTTTTCTTCTCTTTTCAAACTCCTACAAAATACATTTGCGTAGATTACTTTATTAGTAGCCATGAGCACACTATCACTTCATAAGTACAGGAATCAACTTTGTTTAGTTAGTTTATTACGCTAATATCTAAATATTTAGCGATAAAAATAGAGAGCCGATCTCGCGCCCATTAGACGTGTTCTTACTTGTCAAAAATTGTTGTCGTAAAAATGGACAAAACTTTTCGACCGAATGTGTAAGGTGTTGAATGTGCTAATGTATGTTAATAATACAGTAAAGTGTTCATTATGTGAATTCTGCATAATGCTGAGATCCTTATCATTTTCCTGGCTAACTTTTTTTTTCGCTTATAAATAGTATGACATTTAACTCCTCCATACATTGAATTTCAAGGACTTTCTCAGGGCATAAGCAGAAATCATCTGTATATTATCTGTTTGCATACGTCCAGTCAGAGCAGAGCGTTAGTACAAAATTATGAGCAATATCCCTTTCAAGTGCGGTGAATCTGAATTCGGAGGAAATGATTTCGTAAAGCTGCCGTTCAAGACATAGACGCTATTTTGGACGAGTCATTAACTATTTCAGAAAAACGAAATAAAATTGCTTGCACCGCTTTGGCAGTCAACGACCCAAATTGCGAGTTGAATTTTTTTTCTAAACTGAGGGAACCGGTGACAGCCAAATGTTTTTGTGAAAAGAAATGAAGAAATGGCTTAAGAATTGTTTGATAATTTTGTCGGTTGAATTAGCCACACAATATTATACGCCATGCAAATCTTAAGAATGTCGAAAAGGTATAAATTACAGTCCGATCTATGAATCTTTCTTTGTACATACAAAATTAATCTCCAATTATTGTTCCTTATGAAAAAATTGATACACCTCTCTTCGACGAAATAACCGCCTATGAGGAATTGGACAGAAAAAGATGAAATTATATCGAACGCATCGATATTGATTCGCACCTAGAGAAAATTTTTGCCATGTTAATATTATGATAATCATGTTTTAATTTGGCTGATAAAGTGAATTTGGCAAAAAGTTACATTATGAGGTCACTTAGTCCGTTCAACAAATCATGTTCGTTTTTTGAAAATCGACCATGTTTCTTTGGTAATGTAGTATACCATAACATAACGCATATACTGTATTTTAGATCTCCAATGAATGGCGTTCAAGAAAACCATTTGGGTTTGAGAGAGGTCTAAATTCTTTCTGTATTTCAAATTCACCTGACAATCATGCACCCCTGATGACATAATTGCCAATGGCGAAATGCTTGCTCCATCATTGCTGTGCATTGAACGTCGAAATTTAGCTCTAGCATTTTGGAACCACACCTACAAAGTAAGCGCAATTTTCTAATATCAATTAAAGTACCAGTTTCAAAATCATAAATAAAGAGTAGAAACCAACAAATTATGTGTACCTGCAAGACACGTTTAGTTAAGCCAGTTTTTTGTGCTAACTGTTTGAGGTCCTTTGCATCAGGATTGTGGTTCAAGTTGAAGTACTGCTTCATTGTTCGTAACTGATGATGCTTAAATGATGTCCGCATTCGTTTTGATCGACTATGTGTCGGCTGTTCATCCTCTGCATAATCTAAAGTAGTTAATATAAATAAACAAAAATTTTTCTACAAAGAATTGCAGGGATTCAAAAAGTATGATGCAGGTGCTCATTACTTATGATTTGCATATGGATTAACGCGGATGGTTCGTTTGAAACTTGATATCCTGTGATAGCATTCAACCACAGCCACCTGGTGGATTGATGCTGCCACGTGTTGAAGGCAGCCACTCACGAAGTTTCTTCCTTCTAACACCAATTTATCAACCGATTCTTTCTATCATCTTGAATTCTAATGATTGCCATTTTTTGAGCATTAAGACAATTTCGTTTATTTAAGAATGAGATCTTGTTCAGACTCATTTAAAATTGTATTACTATGGACTGCTTGAATATCTGTTAAAGCTAACAATATTTAACATCTATAAATGGAGAGATTTACAGAAGAAGAGAAAGGTAATCATTACAAATGTTTACTTATTTCGTTATCATTGAGGATATGGTTGCATTAACAGCCATCAAATAACGATTGTTTTTGTAGTCTTCCCCGGTTACATAAATACACACGCACATGCGTTAACGGCGTGGCAGGAATCAATAAAATACGGTGGCATTTAATGAGGCCAATCGCAATACGGTAGTGAAGTGCAAACGACTATGTGCAGTCGTCAAGCGAGCAGCGTTCATTACATAGATTTAACAAGAAAAAAGAAATTGAACAATATCAAAATCAAAAATAATACTGGTAACCAAGTGGTGAAATGTTACCGTCGAATTCACCTTCCTGCTCGTCCGAGTCATCTTTTCGTTTACTAGTATGTTTTGCTCGTCAAGTTGTGGTATGTCATAGTGAACTAGAAAATTCCAATTATAAACAAATTAGCTAAAAGATTTCTTTTGGCTATAACTTACTTTGGCAAAATATTTCCCAATGTTCGGACATAGTAAAGATGTCACCAACATTAAGCGGAATGCCACAAACCTATAACGAGACTAGTCAAAATTAATGTGAGATCACATAACTACTGTAATCAATTTTAAAACTCAGAATCAATACAATTGTCTTACAATGCATGAAAAGCAGTGTACATGAAAAACAGCGTCACGTGCTCTCATCACAACGTCATCGCTTTCCAAAGTTAATCTGCACTTAGCGCATGATCTACGAAATTTCCTGAAACACAGTCGATAACGAACGTTGTGTATACGTAGAACCACAACGTGCTATACTTCCTTATTCTTTCACTAGTAAAAAAAAACTTAGCTTACTATACTTTTTCGCTGTAATTCTTCTGTGCTTAAGTGAAGAAGCAATTTCACTCTACACAATTTTATGGAAGTTATTTAAATGACAAATGGATTAGGAAGGAAAGAAAACACGGCAGTGAATGGGCTTGGTAGTATAACTCACGATTTGTAGTCACGTTGACACATAACTAGTCCATCTCTAACGTAGCACGTTGTCTCGAATGATAATATACAATGGCAGAGAGCGCAACGCAAGCAATGAGTGTGATACGGACGACATTCCAAAACCAGAAAGTATTGACTCAGAATTGGATGATGGCACATCGAACATATTTCTGGAATTGAAATATTAAGTGCCTCGTTAGCAGTTGTTCCCAAAGAAACCTTGATTTGAGAAAATATTTAGTCATTTTTGAAGACACTTATATGAACTAATTCAGGCGAAGCCGTTTTTCAATTATCATCCAAATATCTAGATGGTAGCCTAACCTAAAATAATTTTTTTTTCGCTTAAAGTCGAGTGTTTTTTTTTGAATATGTCAATAATATAGTTTATATTTTTATTATGTTTTATCAAACTATTAAGAGTAGGCTCTTCAATGAGAATATTGTTTTATATTATTTCCATTAGCTTCTAAATGTAATGTTAAGAAAGTTTTGTTGAAGTATAGTTGTCGAACAAATGTATTTTACAATCGAATTAGCTGCAGGCCTGGCTAGACCATAAAGCTTCCGTTATAGGCTGTTTGCACGTGTGAAACACGAGCGGTAATGATTCGCCTCGAGTCCAATTAACGCGCTCTGCTCGTGAACATACGGTAGTGTTCTCGTCTTGCCGCCATTTGATAAATTCTTTAATAAACCCGTAAAGACTTTATTGTGAAAACATTCTTATAATAATAAATTTTAGTTATGTTAGCTCATTTAGGAGCTCCTGTCTCCTAGGTTATACTTTATATCAGTACATAAAAAAATGACGTCCAATGATGTTTTTATGTAATTTTCGAAGGTTTACTCATAGCAAAGAAAATAAAGAATGCTATGAAAAACTGTTTTCATTGTAGCATTTAACTTGAAAACGAAGAAATCGAAATCAATGGATAAAAAAGAAGCTTTACATTATAATAATACGATAAAAGAATTGAGGAGCGATGTGTTTTGAGTGTTGGCTTGAAAAAAACTTTTCAAATATGCAAACGGTGATAACCTAGGGTACCTTGTGGCCTAATTTGGTGTACTGCAGCGATACTACACTAAGTTATAGTCACACTACGTACGACTGCTCATTGTCATTGATTTGATAATATCACAGCACTATATCGAACAGCTTCAGAAAGCGTTGCATAGAAAAGGGAAACGCTTGAAGCATATTCTCTTGGTCTTTATAACTTAATATAAAATTTCACATTTTTCATTGAACAAGATAAAGCACTCAAGAATAAAAGATACACCCTACCGTGTGATGGACCAAAAGCACTCGCAACAAGGCTTGAAATTGTTTGTGGTGATGTGCTACACACTGGCTGCTGGACTATCTCTTCTTTGTTCGAAACGGTGATCATTTATTAAAATTTTATTTCAAAATTCAGATACTGAATCAAATTCACTTCCTTAGAACGTAAGCATTCCAGCGGGAACTGCTTCTGCAAACAAGCATATTGAATAAAAAAGAATTGCGGCAACCTTGAGGCTTGACGTTGAAACACTGGGCAGAGACGAGTTTTGTTCGACGGATACAGAATGGAACAGATATATTGTTGTGTATGAGAGATTACCAGTGGATTACTGAGTGATTTCCACATCGCCCTTGTCGTTTCGAGAGTTGAAAGCGATACCACCACACTAGACACTACGACAAATAATCAGAAGTAATAAAAAATTCGTATGACAATAAAGCCAAAAACTGTTGTAGATCATATGGATTTGAGAAAACTACATAAAAATACAAAATGTAGAGGTTGAGCCATGAAGAATGTCCGAAAAATTAATTGGTTATGAAGTTTGATAACAATGGCTTGGCAAATTTCAAGGGCAAGTGCTCAATTCATGCGAGATACGGAATATCGATACGGCTGTGTGACTTTAAAGAAAAGGAATACAGACCCAAGAACACTAAGAGCTGAGAATTTTATCACAAAATTTACCTTACAAAAATGCTCTCATCATCCTAGCAGCTAAAAAACGACATGAAACATACACGCTATGATTTCAGAATTAACTCAGGACTGTTTTTTTTTTGTTTACTTACTGAAATAGTGTTTCATGTCCTTGCAGCTGATGTGGGAGCGCCGCTACTGTGATTATTAAAGGTCAAGTAATTCTTCGTCATAGTTGCGCAATCATCTATTGACCTACAGTCGCACCAAATATAAACAAAATTATGAGATTTCATTCAGAAAAATTACATAATTGCTCAATTTTACTTAAGAACGAAAGTTGTCTGCACCTGTTTAGGGTCGATGATGTTAATTCGATGCGTAATGTGTACAGTAACGTTGTACTAAAATGTTCTCTATTCAACAAATAAAAGCAATTCTCACTGTGAAAGAAGATTAATAGAAAATTTACTCAGCAATACTAAATTACTACGTTAAGAAACGTTAATTATGCAAATTCACTAACGATAGAAGCTTAATTTATTTACGAAACATTATAATGAAATAGGAGTTTCAGGTTCACGTGTATCATACGTCGCTTATAGAGCGAAGTAAGAGAAGATTGGTCTAATCCGCAAATGTTGCAGCTGAGCGTCAGAATACGGTAGTCGGAGCTAACTAGGAGGAGCAATAGTGAGCGTCCCCATGTTTAGGACGCAAACAGCAGCATGATTATGAGAGCACTGTGAGAAGGATAGGCGGGAGGCAGGTGAGGATTAGAGTTGCCGCGACAAACAAATGAAAGTTTATCACTTTCGTAATAAGGGATTGTGATAAAAACCTAAAAAAATCGCTGGGTAGAGTTTTTTGCGTGATTTGTGCGTTATATAGAAGCATTTGAGGAACAAAAAAATATTAATTTGCCGCATGTGTATCATGTTAGGCATGAAAAAGTTTCATTTTTTAGCTTATACTGATAAACACTTGCACTCTTCAAAGGCATGTGAAGTGTTTCAAACCTCACTCATATTCTTGTAGTATGTTTTCATCCATAAAATAATATTTTATTGAATTTTATTTGTATATTTCAGAACGCAACCAAAATATATCGTTACAACCATTATATTGCAACCATAATATGTATTATATTGTACGTTCAGCCATCAATATTTTCCGTTGGTACTTAGCACAGTGATAAATCAGTATTACTGCTTAGTTTTATGAAATTGAGAAACACTACTATATATTGAAAATTTGAACAGTTTTTACTTCATTGTCGTCCAGCCTATTCCGGCACAAAGTACGTATCGAACGATATCGTTTTGAATTCTGTTCGAATTTCATGAAAACATCGAAATATGCCCGATTTGAAAGGAATAATATGCATTTTTACTTTGATATAGTTTTGAACACCGCAATTCTTCGATTTCTTCCCTGAGGAAATACGATTGTGCTGTAAATTAGTAGTCCTCTCAACGTCAACAATAAATTGAGTTTGAGTGTGGTGCGTTTTTATTTCCGAAGTAGATCGAAAAATGGTGTTTATTGACAATACTGAGGAATATTTGGATACATTTGTAAAAATTGTTATTTTTGTGTGTTATTTCTTTAAGCACGAAAAATCTGTTATTCCTTGTGGTTTTTATTAGCTTAATATCGGAAGCTCATGAGTTGTGTGAATCTTCATACTGCAAAAATTTCACTCCTCGTTTAAAAAGATGATAGCATATCGTCAGATGTTTATTCATTTCATTACTTGGCTTTATCAAACAGCAATGATCATATATTACTGAACTTGAATTTTGGAAGGTAATAATGTCAAATCTTACATAGAATTTTATAGAATTGACTACGGACGTTTATTATTAAATCAAGAAACATGTGTTTCATTAGAATGACATTTCATTTTCACCTCAATCTTTCCTCGACACATTTGACATAGATGAAAATTTCATATAAAGCAGAATTTTTTCACAGAGTAATCATACACAAAATGTTTATATTTATTTTCTCAGATTAACAGTCGCTTTTTCTCCACACATTTCATGCAGTCAGTGATGGTGCAGTCTAAAAATCGAAACTTCTTCAAAGTTTGCTGCTTGGAATTCATATCATCGTGATCAATATAATATTCGTGTCACAAACCAAATGTTGGTTTCCATAGGTGACAAAGTACATTGTATAAAATAAAATAAAGAAACAGCTAGATAAAAATATAAGACACTTACTTGAAATGGAATAGCGTTTTTACATCGCAACTCATCGTCAAACTTCATGCAGTAACCACCGGTGCTGTTCACGAACAAAGGTCGGAAGGATCCAAACATCGACCCTTTTTCCTCAACTGCTGGCGTGTTGAATATTAAAGGGATCATGTTTTTGCTTTTATGGCTTTCCGAACCACATGGCGTAATCTACAAAGTGTTGCTAAAATTACTGCATACAACTTCGTCGCTAATTTAGTATTTAAATTGAACATAAGTCCGTTATATGCAAGAAAACAATGTCAAAAACTACTTTTCCTAACATCTAACAAGTGTCAATAATTACCTTTATAAATTAACCTAACTAATCCGGTAATCTTTGACCCCCAATGGATTCACTCAAAGATGATTGTAAATGAAAGTAGGCCATAATAAATTTTCTATATGAATAATTTATTCAATGAATGAAATAGTGATATACTTCTCCCCTTCTTCGGTCCATAACGTTCGATCCAGCGTTCATTTTCGTGTGAGGTGCGAAATACCGAGATATGAACCCATGAGACATTTGGTTCATATCTAGATTCATTTTATCAGTGTACTCCACGTCCGTTACCTATAAAGAATTATAACGAATACTAGGATTAATATATTGGTAAAGTTATACGATAACCTGAGGTCTTATGCCTCCGATACTCGGATGCCCATGGTTAATTGTACCTCTATTCACAAATGGGATGATACTATCAGAGCTTCCATCCTGAATTATTCACTACTTTAACTTTTATGAAATATGGATGAGATTTCAACTGACATCTATATTTGAAAATTCATGATTGTCGACAACGACACCAAGATTCAGTCTTCTCGAGCCAAATGGTAACATTCCAGATCGATTAGCAAGCCCACGATTGTCATTCAGCAATGGGATCACTGTTTCAGTTTTCAAATTTCCCTGCAGAAAAAAAATTTTTTCCTGGCAAAATGAACACGATGAATTAATAAATGGGAATGTGAACATAGTGTGTACAACTAAGTCTACAGTACTTTGAAACCTTTGTTTTCGTAATTGACTCATCACATCAATATTGAGGCACATATCCATGTTTGCTTTCAAGAACAGAGCATTAACAGAGTACATTATTGATGTTTTGTTAAAAAGGCATTGGTTGCGAGGCAAGAAAATTTTCGAGAATATTTCCAGAATTGTGTTAGTTATAGAACACCGTCGTAAATACTGTAAGTTCAAATCTGTTAATAGTCTTTGTGTTATGTTGAAGATATACAGTGAAAAAGATAGAGTACTTCCATCCTATTCCGTTAGCAAGTTATTGATAAACTAGTTTGGTGAAGTAGACCTCTTTTTTGTATAAAGACTACAAATCGTTCGGGTAATGTTATACCCCTCTTAGCTCACCAAGCGTTACATCTTTCCGGAGTCGCCAAACTGATACTAGAAAAATTTGAGCACTGAAGTATACAAAAGATACCTACAAAAAACGTTAAATGATAGTATAAAATTTATTTCCATCTTGCCAACGTACTATCTAGAATTTCCAAGCATATTTCAGAAGCTAGAGCCATGATATCAATAATGCTGAGCTCATAGCTATTTTAGGCGTCAAATTTATCACGTCTTTAATGCTTGTCATTCATTATATCAATACGTCATAAGAAGCGATGAAGGTGCGCTCGCACACAGAACGCCCTGTTTCTTGTTGTGGACCTACAGCACTACTATAATATCTACAAGCGATGACATTTACGCACTTTTTAGAGTGCTGGTCGTACTTAATAAATCCTATGATATCGCATTACAAGAGGCATGAAGGAGGAGAACATGCACAGGGCAATTATTTACCAAACTCTTCTCACTGACAAAAAGAAACTTTTGTTACGAAAATTCGAGGACGACGACTTTGCCGTATACTCATCTCTACCATTCTTAATCAGCTCATAGAATTCCGGCTCCTAGCTGTCCTACGTCTTCAGCTTCCACCTCAACAGTAAGTCAGCTGTATCAAGTGCTATTCACCAATTTCTGCGGCGGGGGAAAAGCTAGGTATAGTCTAGAAAAAGGTGGAAGAAGTAGTCTGAAAAGAAAAGTCGTTTTGCAAACTTATAGTTGATATTGTCCATTGTCCATAGTTGTGCGGAAGTGTCCGCAAAACTCGGAACCTCAGGCGGGACTTGAACCCGTACTTACAGATATCCAGTCTGCCGTGCTGATCCATGACACTAAGGGCCTCGGTAGTGTAAACTGCAGACCGAATATCTGTAAGTGCGGGTTCAAGCTCCGCCTGGGGTTCCGAGTTTTTGCGGCCATCTCAGCACAACTATGGACAATATAATAATATCATTGCAAAATAAAATAAAATAACGGTTATAGTTGGTAATCTTAACGCCAATTAGGAATCACCAGGCTACATGAATGCGGAAGAGGAAACATCAAAATGGGAGAGCATAACAAGAATCATTACCGTTCTGTTTCATCTCTCTATATATTTCTTTATATATTCGAATGTCAAAAGATATCTAACTCTAATCTCAACTTACAACTTACAAAGTTACTCAAAAAACGCATTCCAATTACATCTTGTTGGTAAAGAATGGGAAAATACATTTATTCATTGCACAATACTGTAGTCAACCACCTCAATCGCTTAGCTTATTATATTGATTATACCAAAAACCAGACAGGTGAAACAAATGCTGGCCAACATAGGTAATATTTAGGGGTAAACTGGTATTTCTTTGAAGCTCAGAGGACAGAATTCATGACAAACGCTTACGTTACTAATTTACCTTCCTGTTCAATCTCCAAATCTTCACGCAACTTGCACCTAAGTTGTAAAGGTTTGTAATAAATGATATGCACTAAACATGTGATAAATATGACGCCCAAAAAAAGCTATGAACTCAGCACTACTAATATCGTGGCTCTACCTTCTAAAATACTCTTTAGAAATCTGGATGTTGGCTTAGCAGGATGGAGAATTATAGTAGGCATCATTCAACGTACCGTTGAAAGAGTGATGCAAGACGTTTCTCGACTCTCTACATGAAGGAGGGATTGCAAAGTATCATTTTACGTCAGCGGTCGAAGATTAGAGACAAAGTATGCCAAGCTATGAACGCTGAGGTAGCCGGGATATGTAGTCGCATGAGTGATAATACCAGCTTAGCAGTATGAACTATTTGCGAAGTTTTAGAACAAAAGAGTGACATTGAGCGAATATCTAGACGACGATGGGCTACCCTTGCATGAGTAAAATCTAGTAAGTCTACTCTTATTTCCACATTTATGTCTTAAATGGAATTATGTTTTATGCCTCCTTTTGCAGCTATGACATAATAGTTTATAAATTTTTTATTTAGAATGATCTAATTTTGGAGCAAATTGGGAATATATGATTTTTAAAGTAACCGATATTCTTCACGTAATTCAACGCTTCATCGTAGCTAGATTATAAGTTCTATTCTCTTGAAATGTCCTTATTCTCACCTCTACTGTAGTCTTTCAATACTACTCACTATTATCTCTTATCAATGTTATCAATGTTGAAATAGTCAATAATTGAAATCCTACTTCACTGCCGCGCCGATATCTTGCGGCCAGGCCGGCAATAGTTAAGGTTGTGTCATTGCCTCGCAAACAGCCCAGCAATAGTCTCAGGTCACGCTACCACCTATATATACCGCACCACTGCAGTTATAGAATAGTTCACGACACCATTGACATATCGTCTTGTTATTTATTATATAAGTATTGATTTGCATTATATGAATATTAGTACTTCTCATCAGCGTTCCGCTAATTCGAGTTTGGTCATCAGTATCAATTCGTTTGAGCAACTGACGACGTTAGAAATAGAAGAAATGTGTTCTAGTATCACCTTTGAAAGCCTTCGTCGTCTACATTCTTGCTTCAGGCGACCATGAAGACAAAATATAAGAATTCTACATGGATTGTGAGAAGCTCCACAGAGGAGACGACATTCTGCAAACTCGTTGTTAGCGATTTATGCTGAAACGGGCCGTAGAATGACGCCATATGAACGTCACATTGGGACCCACGGGTTTGAAGGGAATGGAGAGGCAGAGCGGCTACCAAAGTTTATCGTGACAAATGAGATGATCCATGTCAACTCGCAATTTAAAAAGCCCTTATCCATGAGATGGACGTGTTAGTCTTCTAATGCAAGGTATTATGACAAAATGAGCAACGTTATAATAGATAGGTCTTGCATAATGAATACCACTGTAGCCCAAAGTTTCATACGGGATTGGTCCGTCACCTCCTTTAGCGCAATTTCTCACGTAGTGGGATTAAAGCTGCACTTTCCAGGAAGCGAAATCACAAAACTAAAATAAATTGCAATTTATATAATTCTTTATCGCGTTTATGGTAAAAAACAAAGTGGAAAAACTAAAGCCTGCAGAAAAGTGATAAAAGAAGATTTGAAAGCAAGAAGAGAAGTGATGAATGAAGCAGCTGTGGCTGGCAAAAGCATTCGTAATGCTTGCTGATGCTTCACGAATCATAGGAGCAGAATCATTGCTCTTTATGTTCAGGTTAAAACACTCTCCACTTCCAGAAAGGCAACGGAGGATTCCTTGATTTCTTATAACCTTGGACTACTCACCATTAGATCAGAACATCTGGAAAATTAATGTCCAATTCTCATCGAAACACTCTCTTGACTATTCAAGCTATCTAATAGAATTCAGTGTTCTAAGCCCATAGTATATTGTCGGGACCGTGTTGCTATACAATATGAGAGGCCCTCACAACATTTGTACATACTGCCCGATCTACCTGCTACATTCTTCCACATACAAAGCTATTTATGCCTCTGGAAACTGGACATTACGGAAATAGAACGTATTATTGAGGGAAATCCAACTTTACATCTAAAAGGTGACGTAAGTATTCTCTGTGTCACATAAGTGAGAGAGTTAATTTGAAGTTCTCACATACATAAGCGAACAAAGATCAGAGACGTAGCTGCACATATCAACACGTTTTAGAAAATTTTTACTGTGCTCAACAAATAACTAAGGCAAAGAAATGCATTGGTTAATTTAATGATAGCGCACGACAGGGAGAAATGGAAATTTTACTGACACCCGCTCGACTTCGTCGATTATCAATTGTAATCTACGTGATCCAGGTGATACGAAAAGAAATTGAGCATTAGCTGTCCATTCCTCCTTTAAAAATTTAGAGAAATTATGCGTCGCCATTGTGGCATACGTGGACTCATCATAGAACGTGAACATTGGATGGCGGATGGATGAAAACGATTTTGAAACTAGGTTTGAAAAATATGATCGTAAGCTGTTATCTTCGCTGACTTTTTGAATAACAATTATTTTCGGCTTTCTCCAAACGTATAAAAAGTTACATAAACACTCACTATAGGTGACATGTGGTTGAGAATGATATGAATGAAAAAACTTTCAGGCTCACAGAACATTTGGATGAATAAAAATTATGTTCCAGAGAAAAGTTTTGAGAGTTGAGATTAACCTGTTTCAACTCTTTCCTACCGTGACCAATTTTCATTGCAGCATCTCTTGTCTTTCCAAACGCACCCATTCCTTCTTGAGTCATTCTTGCCGGTCTTTGTTCCCATGGAATGATGAATGGAATGTATACATCTCTGACATGTTTACATATTATTTGTTACAACCTCAGCAGCCAATTTAGAGACGTAGAATTCCTCGCATAATACGTAGTAATCCTTATTATGAAATTAACTACATTGTTTAAATCATTTTCATTAGTCGGTTTCAATAATTAACGATTTACACAGGTATTTCACTCGTTTCAAAAAATGACAAAGTATTCAAAGAAATTTTGTAGGACGCGGAATAAACTACATAGCAATAACTAGAAGACCTTACCGCATAGAGATTTGAGAACTTCGAAACATTTTATAATGAAACAACTTACACAGATCTTTTCTTTTTCGAATATCTTTGTGTAGGTAGAATACGTTCCTCTTTATTTCTCTGTACTAAACTTTTCTCCGGAGGTGGGATCGGTATATATTCTTCGACAGCCTTGACTGGAGGAACCCAACGCGGCTTCGCGGAAATATTTCTCGGCTCATTTTCAGTACGTTGTGAAGAATTTATAGGTTTACGTTTTCGTTTCCCTTTCGGGTTTATCGGTAAAGTACCATTACCATCTAGTGGAAGATTTTCGACTTCAGCCGACTTTTCTTCTCCTAGAGGTAAAGTCACATGTGCTTCTGGCTCATCATCCGGAAATTTGACTTTGGGAAACTTCTTCTTATTTGGTTCAACCGTGGGTGTCTTATTTTGTAAAACAGGCTTTTTATTATCAGGAAGTTTTTCGAAATCAGAGTTCTTCAACAACTGCTTCGGATTTTTAGGTGTGGGCTTAGCAATTTCTTCAGCAGGAAGTTCTTCTTCATCATGAGTATCAGGCTTTTTCTTTCCCAGCGGTAAAGTTGCATGTGTTTCTGGCTCATCATCCGGCAATTTGACTTTGGGAAACTTCTTCTTATTTGGTTCAACTGTGGGTGTCTTATTTTGTAAAACAGGCTTTTTATTATCAGGAAGTTTTTCGGGATCAGAGTTCTTCAACAACTGCTTCGGATTTTTAGGTGTGGGCTTAGCAATTTCTTCAGCAGGAAGTTCTTCTTCATCATGAGTATCAGGCTTTTTCTTTCCCAGCGGTAAAGTTGCATGTGTTTCTGGCTCATCATCCGGCAATTTGACTTTGGGAAACTTCTTCTTATTTGGTTCAACTGTGGGTGTCTTATTTTGTAAAACAGGCTTTTTATTATCAGGAAGTTTTTCGGGATCAGAGTTCTTCAACAACTGCTTCGGATTTTTAGGTGTGGGCTTAGCAATTTCTTCAGCAGGAAGTTCTTCTTCATCATGAGTATCAGGCTTTTTATTTCCCAGCGGTAAAGTTGCATGTGTTTCTGGCTCATCATCCGGCAATTTGACTTTGGGAAACTTCTTCTTATTTGGTTCAACTGTGGGTGTCTTATTTTGTAAAACAGGCTTTTTATTATCAGGAAGTTTTTCGGGATCAGAGTTCTTCAACAACTGCTTCGGATTTTTAGGTGTGGGCTTAGCAATTT
>KN716478.1:115835-129536 GCA_000816705.1 Dictyocaulus viviparus | reverse complement strand
CCGCTCTTCAGATCTCCCCGCGTCCCAAGGCAAGTACGCGGTCGCTTTTGGACCGCGATTCACCCCCTATCCGCCACCTGGGGTATCGCCACGTAGCCTCGCGACTAACTGGCTTGAGATCCCTCAGCGAGGGAGATCCGTGAAGGTTTTCCTTAGCTTAAAAAAATTCTATCTCATCTGTGTGTCGTCTCTGAGAATTTGATTCCTTATTCGTTCATATCTTAGCTTTTTGAAATGCGTTACGTTTTTTTTCAGCAAAACAGCACAGTTAATAATTTTCGGATTACGTTTTCTTATTTCTTCTTTTAATACTGCAATGTCTAATTCGTTGCCTTGATAGATGGTTGATTATTTCCGTAGTATTATCCACACATAATACTCAAGTGGTCCTTTTTACGCAAAGCACTACCTTTAGCAATCTTTCATTTGTTTCTTCCTCGGTTGACCATCACCTGTGATGGTTGCCTTCTACGTCTATGGTGACTGCGGTGCAACCCATTCCATTTCTCTGAATTCGTTGGGGATTGTGAAATCGTTGACGTCATTTTTGGTTCCCTATTTCGTTGCCTTTCACTGATAGTCTTAGTGCGTGTTGTTGTAGACGACAAAACACAGCTGGTCCAGTAGGAAGGTGGAAATTTTTCTGCTATGACTTTGTTTTCTTGGAGTCTAAAGATAGTTTGAGAAAAAGCGAAATCATGGTGCTTACGTCAACGAGTCATTGTGCCTCTATGGATCATCAAGATGTATCTCCTTGTGACATTATTGCATCAAGACGGTAACAATTCTTGATCAATGCGATATGAAAAGTACTGAAATCATCTTCCAGCCACATTAAAGCGATGAACTGCTTGGGAAGTACATGATATTAGTGAGACAAAATAAACATATTGACACAATCTACTGCCAGTTCTTATTAAAACACTGGCTCGACTCTTCACACGCTACCTGTCCAAGTGCAATGTTCCAAGTCAATGGAAAACTAGTAGGACGGTGTTGCTGTACAAAAAGGGAGACGTTCACGACATTAGTAATTATCGTCCAATCTGCTTGTTTTCAGTCGTCTATAAACTTTTTACACGAGTCATCCTTAACAGGCTAGCACGATGAACCATATTCACACAATCACACGACTCATAGAAGTATCACGAGATTATAAGAAACCACTCTGTCTCACGTTCATCGATCTAAAGAAAGCTTTTGATTCTGTAGAGGCATAAGCGATTATGAAAGCGCTGACAAATCAAGCGCTTCCAAATCCGTATATCAAGATTCTTCGTGAGCTATATAGAAATTTCACTACACATATATCGATATAATCGGTCTGGCATTATTCTTTTGCAGTACTTTTACTCAACATGACATTCATGTTCTTCAACTAAGATAACGTTGTGCAAATTTGCTACATTGTATTTATTATAATTATTATTTTGTAAAAATAATAAATTTATGACATGCATCTTCACTTTGTATACAATATGAAATGACTGTATATAAACAAAAATATCACGATCGGCTGTCGGCTAAAGGGGCCAATTACATTTACAAATATCTATAAAACGTGATCTACATGGGAAAAAGCACGAAAAATGAGCATTTCAATAGTGATTGCGAGAAATAATACAAGTTAAATTTAGTGAAAAAAGAATAGCTATACGGTAGTTTGAAGCTGAACAGAGGTTATGGTTACTGTGTTTCGGGAACGCTGTTGTTGTTCACGTATGCCATATCATTCGTCGGATACGGTATTTGCGGCCATTCGTCATAGTGAACCATTTCAGGTTGATAGAAATAATTTGACGATACCGTATCTTGTGGCGTATATCCATACCATGAGGTATGATCGTACTGTTGTGACCATGGAGTCAATTGTTGACAACCGGGAAGATAACCTGGATAGACAACAGGTGCAGTTTGTGATGACATTGGTGGCACTAGAAAAGAAATAAAAAGACTTCATTGATATCTTTTAAAATGTAATACGTATTTGTTGTTTTTATTTTTACTTAAAACTATGATAAAATATGATTAAGCCTCATAATTCTTTATTATATTTCCTCATGAGGCTAACTTTACAAGAAATCTCGTCTGTGCCTCCAAGTTTTGTTATTAACTTAGCATCGTGAGGATATAAATATGACGACATTTGATCTATTTAGATATTACTCAGATGAATTCAATTTCAGGCGATCTATTGATCGAACAAATGACGTCATTAAGAATTTTATTGATTATTTTGAAAAAAATCTTATACCGTATTCTTTTTCACAAATATATAACTTTTTAAACCTGTTTTTTTTTTCTCTAGAAATCAATTGCTAAATATTAAAATCAAAAAATTTCATTAACTATGAAATTTCTGGGAAATTCACCACCTACGCAAAAAAGAATTTCACTGTTTTTTTTCCTCTTTAAATCGTTATCACAAGTGAATAAGCTTAAGCATTTCCATAAAAAAGCGTATAGAAAGAAAAATGTCGGAAAAAGAAGGTCCTAAGCAGAATTTCGGAAAAAAAGAGGTCCTAAGCAGAATATACAGTTCCTCTATGTGAATGAATAGTAGATCACAACAAAACGTACGACGTAAAGATTTTTCAAAGATCATACAATAGAAATGCAATGAATAGAATAATAATAGAAATAAAAATATCTCACTAACCACTTCCTGTCGCTGCTGTCATTGGATCCATTATCGATTTTTCCATAGAATATTCTGGTATCGGTGGTGGATATTCAAACTGTAAGTGAAAAACGAAGAAATGAAAAATTATTCTGATATGAAGGTTATGATCTCCACGATCCATTATAGAAATGAATTTTTTTTTGAAAATATAAAGACAACTTCGTTATCAATCCTGACATAGAATTTCGATTATAACGAGGATGAGGGTCATACACCATTATCGATTGATTTGCGCTTTCGATCTATTGATCGAAAATATCCTACCTAATGTTATTTTTTCTGTTTTTTGTTTTGTTCTGATTAAATGCCTAAATATTTCATGAATAACATCATCAGAATCTGTTACGTTACGTCTAATCAGAATAAAAATTATATTTCTTTAGAGAAAGAAAAATCTCGTAAATATTTGTCAACTCTAATCACAGTAAACAGACTGCTATTAAAAAAATTATTGGTTTTTGAGATTGAAACATCACTTCCTCGCTCATTTTTGAGAATTCATCACTTCCTCAGTGTACCTCTTCGAAGCTTTTGATGACCTTCAACAGGTCTTCTTTATCGATTTCGATTTTACTGTTTAGAAACTATCGGGACCATTTCGTTTAGTGGTACATGCTAGTTAAGCTTCTCCTATATGTTTTATCAGTAAAATTTTTATTTTAATTAATAGTAAATTAAAGTATAGTAATTAATAGTAAAGTAAATTTTAATAGTAAATTTTATTTCATCTAAAAAGCATTAAATAGAAAAGGTATGAGGATTGATAACATCTCGTAAGGTTAAGTAAGCCTGACCTTTAATAAAAATTTATTTAACTAATTCTTTTAGGGTCTTAATATCCTAAGGCTAAGTAAAATTCTACAACAACACTACTATAAAGTTATAACAGTTTACTGTTTTGTCGGAGGAGGCATATTACCGTAATTCTAATGATATTGTTTTTTTGCCTCAAAAAATCCCTCCCAATTGATATTATTCTAATGATATGGTTTTTTTTTTCTTTGTTTCACAGTTTTCATTTGACTTTTCAAGGAGAAATTTCTTCTGTGGTGGAAACAACGCTTGTTTTTTCTCCATATTATTTAACTATTTTTAAATTTTATGCTTATATATATATATTGCCAGCAATGATTTTTAATTATATTCTATTTATATGACATTTACTACAACAATGAAAACAGTGAACACTATTCCCAATAGAAAATCACGTCAAATGTTCAAATATGTTAAAAAAAAACAATTGAGTTAATGAGGTTTGAGGTAGTCTATTGTTTAATACCGTACAATTTTCAATGTCACTTCAACATTTTATTACTTACTGTACTTAAGCGCTAACTTCCACGATGATTCTCATAAATGCGTTGCAAGAATTGAATTTGAACTCCAAAAAACTCAAATAAGACTACTTGATTTAGGTATTCATTGCAGAAGATTCTTTCTGGAAGAAAAAACAGATATTTTTGTAGTCCTTTAAGAACGAGGCGATTTGCAATCGGATGGCTACGGCCTATACCTTTACGGATTTAAGCTAAGCTAAATCGTAAGCTAAAACAAAGGCTAAGAAACCCGTCGTAAACCAACTGGTTGTCGGTTTTGTCGCGCACTACCGTAACCAATTAGTCAAGTGTCGTCACATAGGAGACGATTAATGCCTCATCCAATTGTCGCCATTAATTTCTGGCAACGATAACAATTTCACAGAATAAAAGCTGCTCTCTCCTTAATTAATTTTCATAGCAAAACATACTTCATAGGAAAAAAATTACATTGTAATTAAAAAAAATGACTTCATAGCAAAACAAAAAAAAATTGTGTGTTATGTTTATTCGATAAGCTTCATTTTGCAAGTACATTTCATGCTGTATAGCTGCGTATGTTATAAATAAAGATACGGTAGTCGATAATTTCTGAACTACACAAACGGAACCTTAAGGAAATTTCAGTTTTTAAACGATAATATTCAGAAAATCCTTCGTGAAACATATGATCGACGAATATTATGTAATAACAACAATGACCTAATGTCAACAATAGCGCTATGGATAATTTTTATACGAGTTACTTTAGAACGAAGCTCTAATGTATTTGTATTTCATTTTTGTTTACTTATTTTCTTAAAATGTTGCTTTGAAGTTTGTTTACAAGTTATTCTAAGACCGTTCTAGAATAAGTCATGATGTGCGTTATTGCATAAGCACTTATTAACTGTAACACATTACTAATGTAGTTTCTTATGGAAGAGTTCTATCGTGACTGCTTAATTACTCTGTAATTATTATAAATATCGATTAGAACATAATACTATAGATTTTAACTTATTTACAACAACCGCAAACTGATTATTAAGCTGTAACTTCTTATATTATACAGTTGATAGAATTGGTAGCGAAAAAAGAATACGAAGGTGATTATTGCTTGTGTTGACCGTGATTGCGTCCGATGCGTTTACGATGTGTTTCGCTAACGTCTGATTCTATGCAACACGAGAATCAACTAAAGTTATTGAAGAAGTGATCATTTCACAAAGAAGTGAGTGACGACAACGACCACATGTGGTCGTCGGTTCATTTGATATAAGATGTACGTCGATTTGTTAAATAGTATGTCTGCTAAGCAAACGTATACGACCATATGTGGATCGATCGAGACTCATTCAATATGCAACAGAATTATACGCAAAAGCTGGCTTCACTAAGATCCTTCATCATCGCAGATCAATAATCAAACCTAGGTTTTTTTCAGTGAGGTTTTATATGCATAAATAACAAATCATTGTCATTACCAATCAGATGTCAACACCTCGATCTTAAACAGATTTCACAGAAGTACTACAGCATAAAACTACGGTGATAAATGAATGAGTTATGCTTGCAACGATTATATGAATAAGATTGTTTCATTTAAAGGACTCATAATCAACAGTCAATACCGTAGGTTATGTTATTTAAACGATTAAATAAGAGAATATATACAACTCAAAGTCATTAGGCAGCATTTGATTTGTTTTTTGGCTTTCGTTTCATTATTGATTTATTTGACTCAATTTTCGCAAGCAATGAAGTCTAATTATATTCTACTTATTTAACATTAGTCACTACAATAGTCAAATTAGTAAACGCTATTCCCAATAGGAGCTCACATGAGACGTTTAAGTATTTCGAGATTAAAAAAAAAATACGATAACAAGCTATGACGTAGTCTCTAGCTTGATACAGTATGATTTTGAAATATCTTCAACGTCTTGTCACTTATCGTACTGAGACGCTGAAGTATGAATACTGTATGCATAGAGATTATTGCATTGCTGGACAATGACATCATTACCAACCTGTGCGAATTGGCCGTACATAGGGCGCTTCCTGGCTTTATATCCCCGAGGACGACGTCGAAATGCGCCTTCTTCCAGTAAAAATTCACAGTTATCGGAAATCGTCCATTTGTGACCCTTACGTCCTCTAGAATCGATCGTTATTCAATGTCAATCAATAATAAGAAACGTTTTGTCTCGAATTTTTTCAAGTGCTCTCTCTGAACTTTATGATTTTTCCCACCGTTGTAAGGCATCTCCTTTTCATTGAACTGTTTAGCATATTTTTTTGAGGGATTATTTCAATGAAACGAGAAGCTCTTCAAAAGCTGAAGCTATTTCTTTGTCGGAATCAAGGAGGAGTTACGACTAAGTGTTATTTTTCGCTGGTATTATGAGAACGCATTGTGTCAATAATTAAGGAATAAGAGGAATTCCGAAGAAAAAAAAACTATGAGGTGATTAGTATCTACCTCACATCAATCGTTTATTCTTCCTTGTTGTTAATTTTTGCTTTCACTACTACTAAACATACGTTGTGATTTTAAAATTTACGGAGCAAAATTTTCAAATGAGGTAGGAAATTGAGGTAAATTGTGATGATGAAAATTCTAAAAATTTTTGTTATCCCAATTTTTTAACTGAGATATGCTGGACGAATTTCTTACCAATGCTTTTAACACTAAGTATTCAAAATATACAGGATTCTTATTTTCAAAGTTTGAGGTTTTTTCTTTGTAATTAAGTTATTACGGTGAGTATTGGCATTTTAGACTGAATCTGAGTTATGAGGAACTATCTCAAGTTGATTTTTCTCTTAGAATTCATTGACCCAACAGTTAGTTAGCAAATTTTGCTTCATTCTCTGCAAGAAAAGCTGCTAAAAGTTGTTGCGATGAGGCAATGATGTGATGTGCCTCTATGAGTCACATAAGTGTTAGACTTTCTTGTTAGAAAAGGAGAGAAAGAACTTTTATTCACCGTTCTCCAGCTTCTTTCGGCAATTTCACAAAGCAGTCGTTAAGTGAGAGGTTATGACGGATGGAGTTTCGCCATCCGACATATTCACCACGGAAAAAATCAAAGTGTTCTTGTAAGAAGGTGTAGATTTCGGCTAATGTTGCCCTTTTGTCAGGTCGTTTCTGAAACAAAAATGATATATCAACTCTGAGGTATAGCAGTTTTTCAAACTAAAGTTGGAAAAGAGTCTCAAAATCAAGAAAGCAATGAATGTGAAGAGGTTCTGTGCTTTTTAAGAAAAGCACAAGACGCAACGAGTTATACTAAGTAAAGTTACCAATAATTTCTTTTGAGTATACAGGTTTACCTCACTGTTATGGTATTGAACCGGATGATACATATCTCATTCTGAGGTTGGAAATCATGAGGAAGAAATGATTAAGTACATACCAAAAGAAAACAACTCTAAGCATGTAGACAAGTAAATAGAAAAAAAAATAAAATTAATTAAATGCATAATTACCTAGTAAACAGTTAGTTTCGGTATTCATTGAGCCAATTAGAAATTATAGTAATGAATCGATATGCATGAATATCATTGCTGACAGATGAATATGACGTTTAGTAATGAATTGAGTTACAATGCTACCGTAATCATAACATGTACTTTACCGGATCGATGTCATTCGTGGACTTTAGAGGAAACTTGTTATGAACAAAAACAAGCAATGTAAATAAGATATGTTATGTTTGAAAAATCAATAATCTATTTGTTACGGCATACGGTAGCGTATTCAGAGAGTACAGAGGGAACGTACTGAGGCAAATTAGCATGGGGAATTTTCAATGACTGATAAAAAATTTGAAAACAATGGAATAAACGCTGATAGGAACCCCTATAAATAAGATTTATTTTACCTGTATAGCCATTGCAATTAACGCAATATAACTATATGGTGGTTTTTCTTGTCGTTTAGTTCGATTTTTTCGACATTTTTTTGATGACGAAACGATCTAAACGATTTCGGAAGAGTTATTTGACTCATAGTAACTCATTAGTACAAAAATATCATAACAAGTTATTTATTTATTAATAATTACCATTGTAAAAACTAATAAGTTTTACGTTACAGTTTATTTAGAAACGTTAAAAAGTATTGATGAAATTTCGTGAGGGTGAGTGAAATTGATTGATTTATTTAAAACCTCTTCTTCTTCGGTTTCTTCATTTTTCATCGCCAACGGTTCTAATGAACATGCCAAAGACGGGAATGAACTGCTGTAATAATAAAAATTATTTTTAACTGAAATGCTTTTGTTTTTTTTTTCGAAGAAAAAAAGTAATGAGGGCCATTTTAACTTAGTTGATTTCACTGCGTATCCCTCGTCGTACTGTATCAAATGGTATGAAGAAAAAATTAATATATTTCTTATTCTTAAAAAATAAAATGAAGTTGACATTTACAAAATACGATGGTGAATGAATGAATAGAAAAAGGTTTGAGAGTTAAGTTATTTTAAGAGGTGAGTGAAAAAAAAAATCACTCAAAACTGCTAACTGGTATCCCTCCTCATTTGTTAAATCAACAATATTTCTTATACCTTAACATTTAAGGGATATTTTTATTTTTTATAATACGAGTGAGGTACGGTATGTTTGTTTAGGTGTTTTCTTTTTCTTTTTTTTTTTGTTTTGTTTTATTTCCGTGTTGCATTATATTTTTAATGGCAAATTTCTAACGATACAAAACAAAATTAACAGCTGATTAGATGTTTTTTTTTTAAATCGATTTTCATATAACTATAGATAGTTATGAAATTAATACATTTATAGATTAATTGATGTATAATAAGCAGAGCAATGATTAAAATTTAACTCAGAGGAAAAATCGAGGAGAACTTTTTGTTTTAGACACATTGACGAATTTAAACATGTTATCTCCTTAACAATACCTAATATATTCGAAAATGATAAAGTGAGTTTAAATAAATCTATAAACAGTTTAAATTTAAAGTGATATGAAATTTTGGAGTACGGTAGCTGACGATTGGTGTTTCTACAAAATTTGTAAGCATGGGACTTTCATAATTAAACATAATAACGATAATTTCGATTATATCAACAATAAAAAGTCATTATTTATTAAAACATCTTTACTATAATTTCTAATTGATTTAATTAATTAATTATACTTTGAAGCTGTAAACAATTATGAGCACAAAATATGCCTAGAATGAATTCTTCTGTTCTTCTTCTATATAAGAAAAGCTTTGTTAAAGCTTTTCCTCTATTAATTGAGTCAATTGATTCTAAAAGAAAAAATAGACGGGTAATTATATAATCAGATACAGAATAGAAGAGAAAAAAGACGCACACACACAACTATGAAGACCGACATGAGTTTCTATCGAGGACATTGAGGAAAACCACTATACAACCGACATACTGGCTATTCAACACGTAGTTTTGATAAACAAAACGCATTGTAAACTATACATAATTTATTCTATCGACATATGTAAACTTCTGCTTGATAAACAACTGATTCGTGTCGAAGACGTTCAACAATCACATAATCACCTCAACAACTGTTAATGGTAATTTGAAATTCATTACCGTATATATGTGACTCACCTCTTTAATGCTAACAGTTGCGAGTCCATCCGTCGATGCGACAAGATGGGGTGGTGGTGGCACGAATGACGGGGGCAGTGCGCCACTACCGTAATCGCGGGATAAGGGTCGAAAATGAGGTAGAGCGTTCGTCGTCGGAGACGCAGCATTACAAACAGACAACCAATATGAACTTTTCGTTTACATGATATCGAACAGATATTATATGACAATGTCGGTTCCGTAACCATACACTAGAAACTGTCGGTTATTACTAAATGAGTTATGAGGTGAATGAGTTACTGGATTAGTATGAATAAAGGAATCTACAATTTGTATTAGAAGAATTTATCGCATAATTATCATTCGTTTTTAATAATACGTTATTAATGTCCTTACAATATTTAATTGCTTGTTAGGAGAAATATTTATTCTTTGAAAGACTCCTTTTGTTAATAATTATTTTCGTCATTTTTTCCAATCCTTTCTTTTTCTCTAATAACTCGTACAATTTTCCCTCTATGGTGAAATTATGAAAATTTTTCTTCGACAAAAAAAAAACTTGTACAGTACCTCGTTTAAGAAATGATAGAATAACGCACAAGATGATCTTTGATACGTAACGATTTTCTAAAAAATTTCCTGTTTCAATATAGATTTTTTTGTTTACATAGACTCATAGGAGCCTACTATATATCTAAACTGAGGTCTTGAGTTAGAATGCCTTGAAATTGAACATGATGTCAAAAATAAGCAACATATTGTTTATTGAAAAATAAAAAATCAATAAACTACATGCTTCTTACTGTAGATGACAGTAATTCATTCCTCCTTAATTTTTTTTCTATTACTGAAATTCAAATTATGAATACTGTAAAATTTTTTTGCAAATATTTGTAATTTATTAGCATTTAAATATTTCTACAGCTTCTTATGTGAATTTGCATAGTAATCAAGCTGAGAACGATTATCGTATTACGAAAAGGATTTTTCGTTGATGTCTTCATCTTCAATGTACACCATCACCATGGATGTCAGTCGTCAGAAGAAACAAAGTAATGAACGAATCTCTAGGGCACGTACAATGCGTGAAGATGAGCCATTCGAGTAGTTCAAGTGAGTGAATATTAAGCTTAATCCTAGAAGTCATGTGCGATCAAGCATGTTCGTTCATTTCCTCTTTCCTCGCTCTAGTCTGTCTCATGCTTTACGTAATTGAAAATTAATAAAACAACGTGATTTAACTCAGATTCACGAAATGAGGTAAATTTGGTAATTGCAGCTTTTTTAAAAGATCACGTTATTTAATACAGCACAACATCGACACCACTTAATGTCATCACCATGAAATCGAATCCGCACTACACCACTTCGCCATTGAATGATTGCTGGGTTTTGGCGGTTGCGTCACACTCTCCTTCACTATTGACGACTCGAAACAACACACACACACTCACAATTGCAATCAGATCGATTTGACTGAATGAGTGACAGGTCGCGGTCAACAGTTCATTTCCGGAATTGTGCGGATATCGTTACTAAATGCATCTTATAGATTCTACCTGATTGGTTCCGCTTAAACCTCATGCTTAGTGAAACTGTTAAAAGGAGAACGAAACAGATAGAAGTGAAGTGAAGTGAATTCAGGTAGAAAATCAAAGCGAGGAGCTCCTGTTTCTCACTGGAACTCCATAAAAATTCTAAAATGAAGGAGCGAAGTTAGAAATTCTATTTAGAATTCATACACATGATGTTCTAGTGGATTCTGTGGGTAGAAGTTTGTCTACTTCCATCAGTACTGATTACCACAGGAAATTACGTTAGTGGTAAATAGTAGTCTATTCTTTAATAACATCTCAATAAATATATTATTAAAAATACAGTAAGAAAAAAAACTGAATCATTTTCTATCGATCGATGATTGTATCATCGTTTTTTGGATGTTCATATTACAGTAGCATTTTATGACGTCAATATCGTCAATTGGCTACCGTAATACGATGGTTACAACATAGCAGCATTCACAGTTAGTAACCGATACTTTTGCAATCGAATACCCGTTTACGTCAACAAGTTAAGCTACACAAGCTGATCGTAACTATAATCGAACACTATTGATGTATTGATTTTTTTTTTCAGACTGAAGAAAAATGCTCTCAAATGGATACCTGAATAAAAAAACTTGGATCTTTCTTCAGAATAACATATTTCAACGATCGTTGATGAATCGGAATGCGCTTCCTCATTAAAATAAGCAACTTATAGAATATCTCTTGTAATGTTGAGTCAATCGCAAAATTTGCAACCTTAGATGGAACTCACAGAGCATTTATTTATAGTTTGAGGTTGGCTCTGATTGCTGCCATACGGTATACCAGTTGATCAAACAAACAACATTTAAAGCTTTATTAGTAAGAATTTCTTTCTGTATTTGGAGTTCTTAAGAGTTCAATTCAAAATAATGTAGTTTTGTATACGTTTAGGAGCATGAGAACTCATTAACATGTTAGCATAAATAAATAATTATTATAATAACAGCTTCACGTTATCTCAACAAATGAGTAAATCGTAATTTTTAAGAAAAATAGAATTTCCTCATAATAACAGGCACCTCAGGAATCGTTGAAGATGATGCTGATTTTTGGACTCCTGGTGGTTGAGGTCATGAAATAACAATAGCAGTCGATCAAATTCAAAAGAGAAAACTATTGTGAAGTAAACACAACCATAGAAGACATCCATTATTAACCTCAATGTGAGTCCATTATCACAAATTTTTCTAACTTTTAAGCAATTTTTGGATAGTTTTAAGTTTCGTGGTTTTGTTACGCTACTACAAATTGTAAGCCGTGCAACTTATCATTGAGTTCTGCTGATGATCTTCACGTCATTTTGAAATTGTCGACATTTCGCTTTTGATCGTTGCTTCATCTACAGCGTAAGTTTAAAATTCTAAAATTCTCTTGAAATCTCATTTATTTTTTCTAGAATCAAATTGAATTTTTTCATGGTTCTTTTATTTCCACGTATCAAATTGTACAAAAACCATTGCGGTAATTTAGCAGTCACCATTTGATGCAAACCGCAATGATATCTGCACCAAGTTAAATGACTAGAAGACTTTTGACAGTAGTAAGTTGATTTTTCAAAATCGAATGTATTTTTTTATTTAATGCACTCCGCTTAGCAAAAAACTAACAGTTTACATTAGTTTCACTTTATTTAAGTCCTCAGAAATCCGTACAGCAGCGGTAGATGGTGGTGACATACGTCTGGTGTAGGCATGCGATTACCGTAATCATCGACTGCGACCAGACGCTTCTCTTCAAATAATCCTAGCAAATATAAACGAACGCGTGCTAACGCTAATGGGGTCATAATAGATAGCGGCTGTATGAAAAACTGATGAAAATCTTAGATATGAAAAAAGAAGAGAAAAGAAAAGTAGGAGGAGGAGGAAGAGGATAATGGATAATATGAGGCTAATGAAAGAATATTAAAAGAAAAACAAGTGAATTAGTGAAAAAGGTAGAGCAAAAACTATGAAAATGAGGCGTAAGATTTAAATGAGATGAGATGGTATGAAGAGTGTGAATGAAAACAGAATAGAATAAGTGGAAAAATCAAAAGAAAGAATTAAGACAATTAGAAAATAAAAAGTTTTTACAAAGCTGAAAAACAAAACTTTTCTCAGCTTCCTAAAATGAGACTCTTCAATAAAAATTTTTTCTACCGTTAAAATTTTTCACCATATTTAAGTCTTCTTTTCCTGGAAACATGAAGCAGTCGTTTCACGGACGCCTCTTTTGCTTTCCCTCATAATTTCGTCTTCTATCAGAATTTTTTCGAAACAAAAAAACACCTAGTAAAAAGCGCTACCAAACAGATTCAGTTGGCAGTCTTTGTTGAGGAAAATGTTGGAGTCATATTGAGTAAATTTTATTCACTGATTGAAATTTATTTGTTTATCAGATATTTGTTTCCAATTTGTGCATTTTAGGTGACTTATCAGCATTCGTCCCAGATCCTACTAAACCCGTTAACCGTCCGAAGTTGGTAAACAAGCGCTAGAAAACTCTGAAAACAATAAACAATCAGATAAATAAGGTGATAACGAATGAATAATTCCACCTAGAG
>KN716478.1:82088-96438 GCA_000816705.1 Dictyocaulus viviparus | reverse complement strand
TGACTCATGACTCATGACTCATTTCTACTAGGTATACAGAACTGAAAGCCACATCTTAGAAATTTTACTCCTCAAAGTATTTAAGACGTTAAACGTTTCCCTAAAGCTTTTAGAAATAATAAATAGTGTTATCAATTTTTCATGAGGTTAAAAAGTAGGAATTTTTGAAAGGGATGATTAAGAAAGGGCACGTGAAAAATGATTTTGTATCCCTCAAAACAGAAAAAAAAAACCCTCAGTAATCGATTGAGTCAAAAAAAAAGATAGATTTCATCTTCTAATATAAGGGTAAAAATGTATTACTGCATTTCATTTTATGTATTAAGCTTTAAAATTTTTTTCTATTATTTCTAATTTTTATTTTACATTCCAAACCAACACGTAAGATTTTCTTCATTATCGTAATCGATTTTTACCGTAGGAATCGATTAGAGCAATGAAAATTCTACAAATTCACTTGATTTACGTAGAAAATTCGATCTTCAGTTAAGCTACTCTTCAGGATCTTCTTAATACAAATGAGGTAGATACGAGGAAATCCTTAATGTTCACTCCATTTGACTCCTTAGATTGCTTGAAGAAGTAATTTTCTAGTGATATTTCACCTTACAGACAGTAATATGTCAAAATTTAATATCACTTACCGTTCAGTGGTTACGGTACTACTATGGCCCTACATATGAAAGCTTCATTATCGAAAAAGCTAATGGATTTTTTGTGTTGATCTACCTTTAGTGTCAAATTTTCTGAAATTTCTTTTAGGATATTATTATAGCGTTTTTAGACTTTATTTAAATCGTAATACTATCACGTGAGGGAAATCGAGTTTTTAAGGGATTTTTAAAGCGGTTAGTGATATTTATTAAGGCAGCTTTAACAGTTGATAAATGATTTTATAAATTTTTATAGTTATTAGATCGGAGAAGAAATGTTTTTGAGTGTAGGATTTCCTCATTGATACCCCTAAGCATACATTTCAAAGTTGATATGATAGAGGTGATTGAGGCGAGACTGATCAATAGAACAATATGAAATTACGATTCCTCATCAACTCAGTGCAGCTAGCTTATCCCTCAAATTTGAACTGGCCTTAATTCACCAATCCAGTTGAGATCGAAGGATGGGGAGGCGGACTCGAACCAGCGTATTCAATTTCAAGCTTGCACATCATGGTGTTGCCATCTATCATATCTGCTATGTTACCTTCTTATAGTTGTTATTATCATATTATTAAATAATTTTTAAAGCTTATTTTTGTTTTGCATTAAAAAAAGAGATGAAATTTTTACCGTGCAATGTAATTTAGCGTTTGAGAACATTTTGTAATTGTTCAAAATTCTCAGAAGGTTCTCAACTGTTTTAAATCGTTATAATGATGTCCTCATATCCGTAATGATAATGAGTTAGTCTTAAATTTTTGAGTCTCATTTAAGCTGATAATTACGATATAACCCAATATGTACTCCATCCTCACCGGATATAATGCCCATATTGACTCACCAGATCGAACCTGTTGACGGACAACTATTGATAACATATCCAAATAAAGGTAAATGAAGCATTGAGTGATAACAGATTGAGGTGGTGTAATCTGTAAGCACATAGAACGAGCATCTGAAGATTCGGGTTCGACTCCCATCAGAGGTTTCAAATCATTGCGATCAACTCAGCAAACATCATCGAGAATATAAGAAATAAACATTAATATTACACAAAATCGTTAACATTTAAGTTGAAATATGAAAATGTTGCTGCGAAATGAACTCGAATGATGTGTTCTTTTTTTCCAGAATTTATTTTTTGCCAAGAAAAAATTTTCCTCATTTCCGATTTTAGTTGATTTAGAAACTCTAAAATTAGCAGAATTATGTTTTTCTTTACTTCTGTTGTATTTTTTTCAAAGCTAAAGTAATTTTTTTTTCAATTTTTCGATGAGGTAACATGAGGGTGTCTAACTGAGCAAGTGAATGCTTTTTTGGTTCTGTCGTCGGTGATATTTTCCCTCCTCACAGTTGTGGTAGTAGCGTCACGAATGTGTCATTCTCATATATCCTGAGGTCTAAGGAGATACGTTGTTTTTCAGAGTTTGTAAGGTATATCATATGGTAATGAGCTTGTATAAATGAGGCAATTTGTGAGGCGATTTCAATTCTACTGTTGTAGAGTAACGCAGATAAGAAGTCCTCATTAATATAAACATTGGTGAAAATTTTTTTTCATTAAAAATCAACCTAAAACAGTCCTCCATAAGAGTGCAGACGATGTGGTCAATTTCCATTCATTCTGTGATTCAATCGAATCGGTTTGAATGTGACCTCAAGAGGAAAATTCAGCAACATCAAGATGGACAATCGTACCAAAACGACATAATTCCTAGGTTAAGAAAATCCACCAAAACTTTAACGAGAATAAACAGACTATTCAATGAAGAAACTTTTGTTACCTCAATAAATAAAGAGGCTCGTGATCTTTCCTCAGGTTTTTGAAACCTCTCTTAGTATCCTATCTTTAAATGGAAATTATATGAAGAACAGGAGAATTGTTTCCTCAGCAAATTGATATGATAAGATTCTTTCATCCTGACAAGAATTCCTTCGAAAAAATACTATTCTCTTAAAAGCTGAATAGATATTATAAAATTAACGAGGTAGATATTCTTCTAATAAAAAATTTTTATCGATTTCTTATGAGACTCGTGAACTTCAGGGTGTTCGAGTGCCAGTTTCAAAAAGTCGTTACCGTACTTTTGATAGATTGTTGGACGATTTGAATGAGAATATTCAAATGCCGTTTGGTGTTCGACGATTAACTACACCAATGGGTCGCACGTCTATCCATAATATCGAGGATCTTCAACATCTTGGCAAGTAAGTCCTGCTATGTTCTAACTCGACTCATACGAACTATGATAGCACTGAGTAGGTCGAATCAGTGAGAGAGGACGATCGTCTGGTAGAGGAAAACTCTACAGTACTTCTATAAAGATCAAAAACCATAGAGTGATTATTATTTGAATTTTAGTTGTTTTAATTATTCTTCGTGCTATTATTAGCTTAATAAATTTTAATACAGTTCATATTCAAATAAGTAACAATAAAGCACTACAACAATCTATTTCCTCATAGAGTATGCCCCATATCTCATGTATCCCTCATGATATCCTTGAGGTGATATCGAATGCAAGTGATTTACAAATTGTCCCCATATGACCATTATCCATCAAGTCATTGATGTTTATCCAGTAAGGATGTAAATCAGTAGATCTATCCCTGGGAGCGTACTTGAACCTACATATCACTACGGCGCCTCTTACCTCTGAGCTAGCACCATCCATACCGATTATGAAAAATACATTTCAATTCATAAAGGGAATCAGTTGAGGCAGTTAGTTGACTCAGAATCAGTTGACTCGATTTTTTTTTTTAGAAATTAAATGTTTAATAAGAGACCAAAGGTTTTTTTTAGTGCAGCAAAAATTTACGTGATAATTCTGAATGGCTTTTTTTTTACTCTAATAATTTTCATATTTATCAGAGTTCAATTTTTTTCTTTTTGAAGCAAATCTTACTTTATATTTAATTTAGAATTAATATTTTGTACAAAAGAGATTATTTTTTTTTGCTAGATCTATCAAATTTTGAAACTTTTCCTCTCTCGATAGTCATTTTTTTTCCATTATAAAAAACTCTAACTCAAACGAGAAGCTTGACACAGGTAATAAACTTGAGTGAACTGTACTGATCTATGGCGCAGTGGTGAGACGTGCTAACAGTGCTTTTCAAACAGATCGGTTCGAAACCTTTCCTATATAAATACGTTTCAAAACGTTTCAGCGCTAATTAATATTTTCAACAAAAGGTCTAGAAAGCTAGTAAGCACTCATTCAACTCGGATTAGTTACATCAAGTGGATGAACAGCATCATCCTATTTATAGAAGCTATTTATGAAAGGGGCGTGTAGCACAGCGTTGGAGGTGCCATAGGGATGCGATGTGCCGGAATCAGTTTATAAAGGTTTGCATTCATCCCCAATCCTATTAAGCATTCCGTCCCTTCAGGGTCGGTAAATTGATGCTATAGAGATTAATGTATGATTAATAGCATTGACTTAATGAAGAATGGTTATCTGAAGCCAATGTATAGACCTCTACGATACAACGAGGAGGGTGATTGTTTACCGCATCCTACAAGGACTGATAAACAGCACGACCTATTAACATTTAACCTTCAACGAAAAGCTACAAATCAGTTTTAAGAAGTGATTTTACCTTTGATTTCTACGATACCTAAAGTATTTATCCATCTGATAACTCTAAATATAATTTATTAAGAACGCTTGATAAAAATAATAACGACAAGTTGACAGCTTGAAAGTTGCGTAGAGTCGAAAGCAAATTTATAGAAAAAAAATTCAATTTTTGTAATTGTATTGATCAAATTTCGATTAGTATTTTTTTGAGTGACCGAATTAATATCTCTGTGTCACCTCAACGCTTAAGCTCTTCTTATATTCTCCTCAAATTCAAAAAAAGCAAAGCGTTTTGAGGATCATATCAAATATATGCTAATAGCTTTTCTGATAATTTGTCATATACCATTAAGCTTAATCAAAATAAGGTTTGGAGTTGATGAATTCCTTGTGGCTGGATGTGCCTACACATCCGTGCTCAACGTGATATCGTTGCGATGGTTGAATGGCAGGCCTGGTCTATACACTAACTTGATTTGACCACTCTTCACCAAGTCAGTGCTATTTATCTCACCCATAGTCCTCTGGTACCAATCTACCAACCCTGAAGTAATGGTGGGTTTGGTAGACCTATGAGACTAAGCAGTTGACTCCGGCCTGAATGTCACTGTGACACCTCCACCTCTACGCCAGTGCGCTAGTGTACCTCCATTCTTCTACCATTATTAACTATTTCTAGTGAAATTATAATAAAGTGCAATCGTCTTATTTTAATATTATATTTGGATGTCTGATATTCAATAATGAAGTTTTTTTTTCGGTTAGTTTTTTCCATAATGAACATAGAGAAGTAGAAAAACTGAGATGTGGGAGAAAGAGCTGAGGAGAGGTGAGAAAAACCGAGCATGAGGTGTAAATCCTCATTAAAATTGAAGTGTACGACATGTGATTTTATGTAACTCACATCCATATACGTATATGAGCATATTGCATATAACATTCATGTTTTTGTCAAGCTGACCTGATCGACTTCATATTGAACCTCATTTCCTCACAATTAAACATTATCATACATAGCTTTCATTTATTAAATCGTTTAATTTGAATTGATAGTTTTCATTTATTGAATCGCTTAATTTGAATCGTTTCTTTCATTCTAAGCGATATTCATCAATCAATATGATCAACGACAATAATCTTATTACTGTAATGTACCGTAACACAGTAAGTGATTATTGATCGTGTGCGACAATTCGTGTCAGGAGCCTAGAAAATCTGTTTTTGTTGGATAAACGATGATGGAAAATTCAAGAATTAATCACCATTCGTGTCGTAAAAGTGCTCGTCATTTCACAATTATTTAACAAAATGTTTTCATAGAATTGAGAAAATCGATATCGTTTTATTTTCTAAATGTTTTTATTTTATTTTATTTTTCAATTAATGAAAAATTTTTTTGATTTAGGATTTCAATTCGTAGTAAGAAAGAACTTTTACTGAATAATATTTTAATTGACATTCTTTTAAAATTTTCTGATCAAAGATCAAAGAGCATTTTTTATCGCCATCGCTAACCAAATTCTATTACAAAAATTTATCGCAGAACACTGTTTTTTCCTCCGAGGGATTCCCACTCGTAGAAACTGAAATAAAATTGACGGAAACAATCTAAGTACTCTAGAAAAAAGAAATTTGAGAAAAAAAAATAACTGAAATTGTAAACATTAAATCCTCTATGAGGTTTTTCAGACGAAACTCTACGAGTAATTACTTGTAAAAAAAAGAAGTGATCGATTTTCCTCTTTGAATAATTTGAGTCGTAATGAAAATTTCTAATTAGAAAAAGAGTTTATGTCGTTTTTTAACGATTATTTGTCGACCATATAGCTTTTCTGTGGGCTTAAAAATTGCAGAAACTTTTTACCGTAATCCCATATGAAAAATGTTGGTCCCATATCGAATACGTCAGCAATATTCTTACTGTCACCAGCTTTTTCATTGAGATTTTCATTGATTTCATCGAAAATCAATAATCGATTTTAACGCGATCGAACACATATAATCAATAGATTTACGTAATTTATGCTAGAATTCTATTATAAAGAAAAGTATTAAGGTTTTATAGAAGTGTTTATAAATTGAAAATGACTCAGTTTTTTCTTTTGACTCATTTAATTCTTTTCAATTATTTTGAAAGATTCAAAAAAAAAGAAAACAACACCGTATTATTATTATATAAATAATTATATTTATTTATGAATGAGCTGTATTTGTAACTAAAAAATGTAATTATAATTTGTTTAAATTTTAAGTGAAAAACAGAAAATTTATTTACCATTACATTTTTAAAATTTACTCTTATCACTCTTCTATAGATATTTATGAATTTTCTTCATTCATTAAATTTTCTTTGACCAACCCCGATCGATGTTTTGTTTGTTCTTTGTTGAACTCTTCAAATCGATAGAAAAAGTACAATCTAATAACTTTAAATAAGTGAAAAATATCTATGAAATTAGAAAAATTTGTTAAATTTTATATAACATTCTAACGACGATAAAAAATCGATAACGTTTTACAATTTGTAAAAGTAAAACAGATAACAAAATTGCTCTCCTATCCAAATTATACGGTAGGAAACATAAAGATGTGTGATGGATACTGTAGCTGTACACTGTAGCTGCACACCTATCTGGTGGTAGCACTACAACTTCGTTTAGATACGGTACAGATAACAAAATCATTAACACTGTAATGAAAACTAGTGTGACAAAAATGATAAATAATACCTAGCAACTAATTAAACTGTAAAGTTGTTTATCGATTTGAAACATACGGTAGTTGGTCGTAAGAGTTTGAAGTGATACTGTAGCTACCGTTCTTTAATTGAATATCATTGAAATATTTCTTAAAAACTTTATAGAATCGTTAGAAGTTTAAATAGCATTTATTAAAATGCTAACCAAACTTCATAATTGCTTATCGATTCGTACAGTATGATCTATTTAATCTTTTCATACAGTACGATTCATATGTTCATATAGTGGATACTGTAGATGTTCGTCTACTTGATTTCAGTTATAATTTCGTTCAGATACGTGGCAACATCGTCAAAATACAGTCGTGGTGTGAATTTGTCAGCATTGGAACGTCTGAAAAAGGCACGTGAACAAGTTCATCAAAGTCTTCGACGTGAAAACGCTGGTGGCCAATCGTTTTGGGTACGCGTCTAAACCATAGCGATACGGGGGAAAATTATACGATTACGTTCAAATCGTAACTCATCGTTCCTCACTTCATCTTTGACCTTTAGGGATAACAAAGTACGAACAAAAAATCAAAACAATAACATTAACTAAATAAGCATTATATCAGAAAAAGTTTCGGTCATTCTGCAATCACTAAACGGCTTCGTAAACACTTTTAAAGGTTGTTGTTTTCTTATCTGTTTTTGTTTACGCTTACGAAATCGCCGATGGATAAGGTAAATATCTGTATGCAAAAATGTAAACTAGCATAATTATCATCGTTTGAATAGGTAATCAATCTCTATCATCCCTCATCAAATTGATCTTCTCACATGATCGTTTTCTTATCCGATGACGCGTATTTTTCTTTTTTTTCTTCTGCTTTTTTTTTAATAACTAGTTTTCTAAAGCGTTCTATTAAAAATGTAGTACTGTATTGGAATTTTTTTTTCTTCTTTTTAAGATACCAACATCACCAACATATAAGCAAAAATTACGAATGAGTCGATCTTTAGGATTCAATGTTGTGCCTTCAAAACAGGTTTTTATCAGCTGTTTTTTATTTATTATATAAATATCATTATGTATTTGTTTACTCACAGGATAAAAGAAAAAAAACAAAGCAGATTAGAAAAAAAAACAACCTCCACTGTTTTTACAGGTATTTTTTGTGCTCAATGGTAAAGGTCGATATTATCGTACACTTTTGAATCCACTTCGATTACCACCAATGGAAGTGCTTTTACATGAAGTCAGTGAGGGATTAGAGGTACGGTAACAATGCGTTGATCGAGGTAAAAAACAACAACAATAGAAACTCTAATCGTTTCATCTGAAAACAAACCATTCACGTTGATTTGATTGTGTTGCTACACAGACATGTAGCACACTTTTGACAGCAAATATCGTGGACAGTATAGATAAAGATGTTTGCAAATAAGGAGTGATTAAAGCAAAAAAATACCTCAATAATGAGATACGAGTTTTTAGGCGGCAATATTTCGTCTTTATACGATCAATGGTACAAGAATTTCAAGTGTTAATGAGATTATCAGTCTTTCACCTCCGAAAGTGATCGCATGTACTCGAATTGAACGACCGTATCTTGGAACTGTTATGTTACCGAACATCAACAACTATCATAACGTCAATAAAATAAACAAATCCGGTTTGTATTTATGCAAGATATGTTTACATTAATCGATTTTTACACTTACTTAAACATATGGAAATCATTGACGTAAATAGAATAGTCAAGTGTCTTGAGTGATTCCATATTTCTGCTTCCTCAAAGACACATAATTATCCTCGAGTCATGAGTCATTAATTATCATTAATCATCTAAGCTTATCTCATTTTCTTTTTTCTCATATATTAACTCTATTGGTTAAACGATATGCTTTAAATCAACTATTCAAAATCAATCGATTGCTTTTTGGCACGATGTCATGACAATGTCGTTAATTAAGCGTCAGATTCATCGTATACGACATCGAGTTCAGTTAATGACAACGGTATTGATAAGAAACGAAGTGCATTTGTTAACTCAATGAGGAAAAACACTCGCCGTAGTACTGGAATACGTAAAAAGAAGCCTGTTGAAGCACTACCTGGTAAGAGTATAGCAGTTTGTTTATTTTATACTAAATAATAAATAGTTGTTTTAAATCATATAGTATAACTCAACGAAACATTCCACGTGGGCTTTTAAAAGGCTACTATACTAAACATAATTAGCTTTCTGGTAGAACATGAATTTCGCTGAGCGGTCTCACCTTCGAAAAATTTGTCGGGCAATCGATCGAGCTAGCGCGACTTCGAGTGCGACAAGCGGAGTATATACGGACAATGATGCCGCTATGTATTTACAAGCGTTGCAGTTATAAGCCATGCTTTAAGATTCGTGCACGCTTTGAACCCGGATATAATATAGTGTAGATATAATACGTTGAAAGATAAGCTAAGCTTCAGCGCTGATAAATCCTTTATGATGATATGCGCCTACGCATTCGTATTCAACATAACATTATGGTGATGCTTGAATGCCAGCCTGGTCTACAGAGTGAATTGAAATGACCACTCTTCCAGTACTAGTTATCTTACTCAGATTCCTCTGATACCAACCTCAGAGAGATGGCGGCATGGCAGATCTAATGGGCAGCAGTTAACTTGCAACAAGATAACTTACTCTCTTATAGAAACAAATTAACTAATTAGAACTGAATTGATGACTTCTTATCCACATGATCTTAAGGAAATAATTTTAGCTATTGCTTCTGGAAAAGCAATCTCGAAAGTTGATGAAACTGATTCTGGAAAGGCAAATTCGATCAGTAGTCGCACTACAGAGACTTCAAAAGTAGAAAATAATCAATCATTTGTTTTTAACGAGGCTATGGAAAAAAATCTTAGCGAAGCTGAGAAGCAGTTAATAACCGAAGATGACGACAGCTTTGAAGATCAATCTAATTCTGATATGAATCTGAATATTAGCAGAACATTGACGTCATCGAGTAGGAACGCAGAATTACAACGAAAGCAAGAGGAACGATTGTTAGAAGAACGTTTGGCGTCGTCTACAGAAAGTGATAGATTAAGTGTATTATCGGAAGTAAATCAGGAAGCAGAGCTGATAGAAAAAAACGATATGAATGTAATGGAAAACAATAGTGATCTTATGAAGAACCCTACGAATACTAGCGATATAGAGGAAAACTTAATTTCTGACGATGAAGTATACGAGAGAAATGTAGAAGCTCCTGACATAGTAGTCGATTATAAGGATGCGATAGCAACACTGAGGTATAACGATGATTCCGATACGGAAGAAAATTTAAAATCTGATGACGAATCAGAGTTAAAAAAATTGCCACAGATTCGCAAAATACAAACACCATTCTCAAATAATGAAAAAATTCAAGATGACAACGATATTGAAAAGGTAGAAAGTAATGATGGAGGAAAAATGGATAACTCACTATCAACATCAAACAGCGATGAAGAGGAAAATCTACCATCAGATGACGAAGAATTGAACAACCGTGAAAAAGCTGTGATAAAAATACAATCAGCATTTCGTGGATATGAAGAACGAAAAAAAATAAAAAGTAAGTTCACCTCCTTTTGACTCGTATTTCAGTTGTTAGCATTGAAATTATTATCTAGTAGTAGAATTACGTATTCCCTCGAACAGTAAGTCATTATAACTGAGGTATCACCAAGTTTTACGGGTGTGACTAGTGTAAAGGATATAGTAATTAGTTGATGAGGTTAATTTTTCATATTAATTTGACGCTTACGGCAATATTTTAGCGGCTAATATGATGAACGATCAGAATGAGGAAAAGAAAACATCAATTGTAGAAATTTTGGCTGGTAATGAACCATTTCAACAGCTAACAACTCAGCAAGGTATGTTTCGAGTAACCTCATTGAGAAAATTCATAAGAAACAGAGAATACTGGATGATTTCATAAAAGCTCATGAGTAACAAATTAACATGCTGTAAACTCTTCTGATTGAGGAAAGAGGAAAAACGTCGCGAAGAATTGAAATTATGATATAATAAAACAGATTTGCATTATTTATTTTTGTTTTCAGCGCAACTGTTTTCATGAACGTTTGCATTTCCTGAGTACTGATTCTATAGGTATTGATTTTCTCATTGAGTGTTGATCCAGAAAAAATTGATCAAGTCCAAGCATTTGAGTTAATTATTTTGTCAAGAAATCATCAATATAATTTATTTTTTTGCTAATATTTTCCATTAATCTACAGCTATTTAAAAAATAGCAAAATCTTAGTATTAGCTAAAATCTGACTAGTTCAATTTTCCTCACAAGATTTATAGCTATTGATTTTTTCCGTGAGTTTAGTCAGAAAAAACTGAAGAAGTCTGAGCATTTATGTATGCATTTTCATTTTTCTGATTTTTATTGTTGACTAAGTAATTGGGAATAAAATTCAACCTTTATGATTTGACATTCATCTAATGTCTATAATTAATCCACCACGACTCCAGAATGAGGAAAATCTTGCTAACAGCATAACATTCAATCAATTTGAATGAGTTGCCACCATAACTTCTTAGAATTCTAGTAGAAAACACTAAAAGGCTCGTAGTTACCGTTCATTTTGTTAAACGATGTTGTTTAGGAGATGAACCATCAAATGAAAATCTTCGAAGAGCAAGCACTACTGATGCAGAACGACCGAAAAGTAAGCTGTACGAGGCGAAAAAGTGTGAAACAAATATTTTTTCATAACTAATCTCTTCAGAAATCACCTACACAATTTCAATTACTACTGGAAATCGTTGGGGAGCCGAAACAGAAGCTAATTTGTATATTCAGATATTTGGCGACGAATATACAAGTCGACGATTTTACTTGAAACAAAAAGTAGGTCAACATACTGTAAAGCTGAATATAATCTTTGAATTGAACTTCGATCATTTGAGATGAATTATTTATTCCTCTACCAACTATGATAGGGCAAAATTGTTCCATATTTGTATAATTTATAATCTCACGATGCTCGATAAGTGAAGCATTGAGAAATCACGTAGTGAAACTACGACAGTGCTGTAGGTAGCACGAAAAAGCAAACATCTCTGAGATAGGGGTTCAAGTCTTATGTCTGAGGTTTCAGATTTTGTGATTGACTCATCACCGCAAGGTTGTAAGTTCAAAAACGTAAATTCTAAACTCATAGAGGTTTCAAACAGCTAATAAATAGCAAGAAAATGAGCAACAAAGATTCAATAGATTGTAAGCGGTTCGTAGATGAACCGTACATCAGCGGATTAGTGGTTCACTTGCTGTCTAGGTTGACTGGTTGCAGACCAGTGAAACACGATTTCGTCAACAACATATGGATTTATTTCACGTCGAAATCGAAGACCTCGGTACAATTCATCAAGTCATCGTCGGTCATGAAGAAGAAGGTTACGGTATGTCGTTATAACCAATTAAATCGATAAGTGTGACTCTTGTTAAGTCGTAAGACGATCATCAATTGTTTTGATCATCGATTTCCTCAATGTGATTCTTGTGAGTTTTTTTTCGAATGAGGAAGATTTTTAGTTAAAGACTTGCTACATTTTTATATACTTAACAAATAAGTTATGAAATTAAAACGTCTAGAGTATAGTAAATGAGTACATATGAGTTTATTCGAGAATTATAGGAGTGTTTTCGAAAATTTTCATTATGAAGACACTAGTAACTTTTAGGCTCATAGAAATTTGAGAACTTCAAGGTTTTTTAAGCTTACAAATACTGGAGAGTAGTGAGCCTTCATGTTTTTGAAAACAAAAAAAAAATCCCTTCAACATTCAACATGATATCGTGGAGGCGGTTGAATACGAGCCTGGTCTATAGAATGACATATGTTGCCCACTCTCCGCCAACCCAGTGCTAGTTGTCTTATCTTATTCGGATTCCTCTAATACCAATTCACTGTAGCCGAGGGATAGCGGGATTAGTGGACTTAGGAAATGAGATCGGATTCGGACCTGTGTTTCATTATGGCAAACTCATCACTGCTCCACTGCGCCTCTTACTTTATGCATAACGATTTCTGCACTTTGTAATCCATGGTACTGAACAGAAGGCTTCATAATGCGCTAACTATTTTTGCAGTATATTTTTCAAAGACTGCTGCTTTGGCTAATTTAAAAAAAATAATTATGTATTATAAATTTAGTTATAAAAGAGAAAAGTTTAATTACACCGGCGGATTTATAAGTGATCGATTTAAGGTGCTGGAATATTTATTGATTATGTGTTAATCACTGAAAATTTTGCTGATGGTCGTCAATTTGTCTGTTACTGCTCAAAATGGTTTGATAGCGGTCAGGTATGCATTCATTTATCAATCAATATCGATTTTTTCTTTATTGATCGCATATTTTAGGTGGATGGAAAAATTGAACGAATTCTTCCAGTGTCAGCGTTTTACTATTTGAACAGCACTCCCAATAAATCAGTATTATCACGTACGTTTCAAGATTCCGATGTTATACAGCTCTCTTCAATTCAAATTGTTCAGTCCATCATGAATAGAAGACTCATTACAGAAGGTCGATGGGAAGTTATACTACATAGTGGTATGGCAAACGGTACTGGAGGTACAACGTCTAATCTAAGCATTATTGGTTATGGTACTGAAGGAAGTTCAATAATGCATATTAGTAATGATAAAACGATGCTTACCGTACCGGATACTACCCTGATTCAGGCACGTGAAATTGCTCAAAATTCTGGAATTCGGTTTTTTTTTTTGAAAATTCTTCACATTCTTCATAGTTCTGCTCCTCATATACTTACCTTATTCAGTGATAGCTCAATCAAAACTTTGCCTCCTGTCCATGAAATATTAATATGCAAAAAGGAAAACTCCCAACAAAGGTGACCACATGAGACCTTTGCGAATTTTATAGATACTGTAATATTACGTGAAATAGCGTAGTGGGGCTGGTGATACCAAAGCGTATACCACAATGCAGCCAGATTGATTATTCAACTCAAACCGATGTCATTTTTTGTTCCTCTGAGGTAAATGAATTAGTGCCAGGATAGTCCGAAATGAAGTTACAACAGTACTGATTTGATAGACAATAATAAGATAAGATAATTGTTGGCGTTGATCAATCCCCTGTGGTGGGATGCGCCCCCGCATTCATGTTCAACGTGATGTCGTGGAGTTGGTTGAATGCGTGCCTGGTCTATACAATGACTTGAGTTGATCACTCTTCACCAAGTCAGTGCCAGTTATCTTACCCAGACTCCTCTGGTACCAATTTACCGACCCCGGAGGGATGGCGAGCTTGGTAGGCCTGGGGGGCGGCCGCGAACTGTTTCGTGCCGGCGTGTCACGGCGGCCCCTCCACCACCGAGCCACTGCGCCCCCT